>JAVTVY010041458.1:0-18704 GCA_036873755.1 Hanleya hanleyi | reverse complement strand
ACAGACGCAAAAACAACAACAACGGCCGTGTCGCTTGAGGCCGTGAAAAACGGATTATGAGAACGGAACACAAATTAATGTTGTTTTTTTTCTCCAGATTTTTGCTATACGTGTGCTGCCTGACTATATCTTAGAATCGGTTACGGTGTAATTCGTTAATAAACAAAATATTATGGAACCATGATCTTAAGTATTTTGCAGAATACGGGCTTTGCGCATTTTGGAAGGCGGCTTCAAAAAAGTCAGTTCTAGATTACCATTTGATTTGATTTGATTTTTATTTCACCATGCATAACAATAATGTTTAGTAAACAAAATGTAATAGTGGCGGGATGAAAACCCCGAGGGGTTTGTTTTATCCCAAAATAATTATTATATTTACAAAGATGATAATATGCGGTAAACTCTATCATAGTGAGACAAAAACACAAATTTAATTTCCAACTTCCACAGACGGCAAACAGAATAGATGTCTAATTATGTTCCAGGAATAAATACGATTATATCCTCGATTTGAATAATGAGAGCGAAACGTGAGATTTTAACTGAGAGGGTAAATTGTTCCATATTTTGGGACCCTTTATTTTAGTACTATAAGTCAGAGTAGTAAAAATCGCGATATAAATTTAATTTAGCCTGTCTAGTTGGGTACCTGTGGACAACAGATAATTTTGAAAAATATGATCTGAATTAGGTCTGTATGATTGAAAAATTTGTCAACAAAAATTAACACCTGGTAGTCGTTTATTTGTTTTATGGACAATATTTGTAATTTTTGGAATGAGATGATCATAGTTTTACTTTAACAATTATTATTACGTTTGATTACAGATAAATGTCGAGTGAAACATTAGAATCTAATGCGTATATTTTTCCTCTTTCAGGACGATGCGTAAACGCAGAAATTTACAAGACATTCACCATAGATAACGGTTTTCTAATGGTGTAACTCATAATTTTGTTTTTGTTCAATTTGCGCTTTTGAAGCGCGCCTTGTTTGGTAAGCTTTGAAAGTTACATCTGCAAATATCTATACGTGATGAGTACTCTATTCATCTGAAGTTTGTAATTTCGATAGAAGTCGGATACCCGTGGTTGTACATTTACAACTTTTAGAGCAACGCCGCATGACATTTTCATACAGAGAGATTATTTTGTCACTTGGTATCGTCGATCCAGTTATGAGAGATCATGTATGTAATTAACAAGAATTAACTAGTCTTGTTTCGCCGTTGGGATTCGAGTGGGTAATCAAAATAACCATTGTTTATTACTTCTTAATTTGCTATGGGCTGTATCCCACCGTGTTAATTCCTCAATTTCTCACATGTCATTTATTACTCTTCATAGCGCATATTTGTTGATCTCTCTTTGTTATTGGTTTAAACAATATTTTATTCCAACAATGCAATGCATACGATCAGTAATAAAATTTATGTGAACTTACCTTGATTTCCTGTATGTTGTTCCATAGTGAATGAAGTATCGGTTGTGGTGAGAAACAAATAAGCTGGATGTGAAAGACGATGTGTATAGTACTAAAGATGAGATCATATATGTCCAACCTTCCAGAAATGCATTTAAATATATTTTTCATGGAACAAAACTGCATGGCTTATTTAGAGCCCGGAGTGATCAATTAAAACTGTCCCGGAAATGTGCAACTGTGAATAAACAAAAAGTATAAAATTAAAGACACTTGTTGCCTTTTATTTAATAATGTCTTTGAAATGAACAATCCCTTTAGCGATACTTCCCGTGAACGTCCATTTATTTGAATTATGGTAGTAATAAAGCAAATGTCCGTGGATGCCGCCTCCGGAAGTAACTCTTGCGTCCTTCGTGGCTCGAAAGTCAAGCTGTGTGTAGACCAATAGAACAGATAAAAAAGCTGATCACTTTACTATTATTATGGCTAGACAATAAATTGACAGCTTGGCAATATTGTTTACTAATCAAGCAGGATTCTTACCTATATGCTCACCGGAAATTAGTTTCTTCCACGTATAGTCCTGCTGGATAGGGATATGGAACTTTCTTGCACAATCATATGTTTATTGGTTAGAATCTTACAACAAAACATAAACATAACGAAGAAATATGTGGATATGCGAATAATATTATCCGGAGAAAAGGCGGTCATTCCTCTAGTTTCAATATGTCCATGGAGCAAACAAACCTGCAATGTAGAATAAAAGTGCGTTAAGTTGACCATAATAAATAAAACAGCGATAATCAATTATTTGGATCTGTTTCGATAAAGTCTCAAATAAAAGATTGGTTGTCAAAAAATACATCTGTCTCAGCGCATTGCCGAGAAATTCCCTTCAATCTAAAACATTAAAAATGCTTGAATGAAGACTCAATGGAAATTCACACCTCCACTTTCTCTCAAGTAGCGATGTTCAAATATCAGGGTCACCAAATATTCTCCCGTGACAATTCTTTTTCATGGCACCCATCAAAGTATAGCTCTAGAAACTTTCTGGATAATTTTAATGTATTCGACTTGTGAATTGAAGGATCGTGAATATAGCGTTTTCCTCTCTGATCTGGTATATCGCCATGAACGTTTCGATAGACACATGTTCTACACCGGTCTTTATTTTCCCGCCATGCGGGAGCAGTCCTGTGTCGACTTTTCTATGCTGGGGATAAACCGCAGTCGAAATGGAAGGCCACGTGCGTGTACGCGTGTGCTCCTTGACCGTACACAAGCTGGGGGTTTTTTTTCAGACAGACCCGTAGAATAAATTGCGATATTTCTAAAATATTAAAGCTAAACGCGCGTGTTGATTTTCCTATGGACTGCAATACAGTACACAGGCCAAATAACATATTAGAAACCTTTCCATTTTTTGGTTTATTTAACGTGAAACAGGGTCGATTTGCCGAGAATTTTCGGCGATATACCGACATTAGTTTTTTTTTTATCAATTTCCTTGAAAACGCATTCATAAAATAAAATATTTAAATACATTTTTTATCTCGAGTATTATAGGATCATGAAAATATAAATATCATTTCTGTCTCTTCAGCTCTTTTCATGTTATATTTATTGGGAAAAGTGTAACACGATTTGCCAGTGAGGTATTAAAACGTGCTCTGAAGTGGGCGAATTTCAGTGGAATTCCCCGCAAATCGTGTTACACGTTTTCCGGTAAACATTACAAGAAAACCGCTGAAGATACAAAAATCATATAATAGTTTCATGGTCCCATAATACTCGCGATGAAAAATATTTATTTAGATTTCTATTGCATCCATGCGTTTTCAAGGAAAGGGATCAAAACCTAGTGTCGGCATTATGGCGAAAATTTCCAGGCAAATCAACACCATTTTTCCACGGTAGACTTCCGTATCGCCCTGAATAACAAGGAAATATTTATCAACCTAAATATTTTTGAAACGGGTATTTCTTTAAGTTAAATAATAACTGAACATAATTCAGATCAGTAAGATATCGGCAGAGTTATCTGTTGATTACCTTTTCCGGCCTATTCAAAGAATTTTTTTACACCGTGCATACATGGGGAGGGTGTTATTAAACCATTCAGTTTTATTTGCGTACGTGACACTTCCATTATCACAAACAGCGACTTCTCGTAATCAAACCTTTAAAACAAACGCGGAAGGCGATTAAAGTGTAATTTATTTCCCCTGTGTTAAACCCGTTTTCACATTCGCTGATAGCGCTATATTTTGTTACACATGTGCGCAGTTGAGAGCTAAGGCACGGCCTGTTCACCCAGTGTGTATTTATGCGCAGCTTAACACGTGCGATCGTCTTTTGTCAGTGTCTTCCAAACGACGACGTTTTCTTCCGAACGACAGCGGTACCTTCGGCCGTCTCCGGTGATGGTTTTTTTGATCGTTTGCTACACAAAAAAACCGATGGTGCAAACGATGGGTGTAGTAGCTGAGCGTTTTTTTCCATCGTTTAAAACGTCTCAACAGCAAACGCTGGTTGGATACCGTCCCTTATCTTATGTGAATCGTTCCCTTGAATATTAATCCTGGGAACTACCATTCCTGGGAACTGTCATTCCTGGTTACTACGACTCCTGAGGATTATCATTCCTGGGGACTACAAGTCCTGTGGTCTCTCATTTCTGGGAACTGTCGTTCCAGGGGCTACCATTCCTGGGGACTGTTATTCCTGAGGCTACCATTCTTGGGGATGGCATTCCTGGGGACTATATTCCTAGAGACTATAATTCCAGGGACCGTCCTTCCGGGGGAGTATGAAATCTGGGGGCTATCATTTCTGAGGACTGTCATTCCTGATGCTCCATTACCGGGGACAGTAAGTCCTGGAAACTATCATTCTAGGGAATCTGATGCTCCATTACCGGGGACAGTAAGTCCTGGAAACTATCATTCTAGGGAATCTGTCATTCTTGGGAGTTATCATTCATGGGGACTGCCATCCCCGTGGACCCTAGGGTACTGTCATTACTGGGGACTATCATACCTGGCGGCTGTCATTCCTGGGGACTATAATTCCAGGAGACTGTCATTCCTGGGGACTGTCATACCCGAGGATGGTTAATCCTGGGGATTATCATTTCTGGGGACTATAATATCTGGAGACTGTCATTCCGGGGGCTAGCATTCCGGGGGACTGTCAATCCTGGGGAATCGTGGGGACTATAATTCTAGGGGACTCTCATTCGTGGGGACTATCATACCTGGGTGCTGTCATTACTGGAGACTATTATTCCCGGGGACTATCCAGGGACTATCCATGAGACTGTCTTTCCTGGGGACTATCAGCCCTGAGAACTATCAATCCTGGGTCTACCATTCCTGGGGACTGTCACTCCTGGGGCTACCATTCTTGGTGACTGTCATTCTTGGGGGATTTTCTTCCTGGGGACTATAATTCCAGTGGACTGTCATTGCTGAAGCTAGAATTACTGGGGAATGTCCGTCCTGGGAACTACCACTCCTGGGGACTGTCATTCGTGGGCGCTATGCTCCTGAGGATTATGAGTCTTATTGTCTCCTTTCTGGGGACTGTCATTCCAGAGGCTACCATTCCTGAGGACTGTTATTCCTGGGACTACCATTCTTGGGGACTGTCTTTCTTGGCGACTATATATTCATAGAGACAATAATTCCAGGGGACCGCCATTCCTGGGGACTATGAATACTGGGGGCTATCATTTCTGAGGACTGTCATTCCTGGTGCTCCATTACCGGGGACAGTAAGTCCTGGGAACTACCATTCCTAGGGGATGTCATTGCTGCGGGTTATCCTTCCTGGGGACTGTAATCCCTGTGGACTCCTGAGCGCTATAATTCCAGGGGACTGTCATTACTGGAGACTATTATTCCTGGGCACTATCCATGAGACTGTCTTTCCTTGGGATTATCAGTCCTGGCAACTGTCAATTCTGGGTCTACCATTCCTGGGGCTACCATTCTTGGTGACTGTCATTCTTGGTGACTGTCATTCTTGGTGACTGCCATTCTTGGACGATTTTATTCCTGGGGACTATAATTCCAGTGGAATGTCATTCCTGGGGACTGTCATTCCTTAATTATCATTCCTGGGGATTATGGTCACAGTTTCCTGGAGACTATGATTCCTGTGGACTTTGATTCCTGGGGATTTTCATTCCAGCGGACTATCATTCCTGATGACTGACATTTCTGGGGACTGTCAATGATGGGACTATTATTCCTGGGACCTAAAATTCGAAGAACCTGTCATTCCCGAGGAATATCTTTCCTGAGGATTATGAATTCTGGGGACTGTCATTCCTGGGGGTTGTCAATACTGGCGACTATCGTCCTTGAGGTCTATCATTATCGATTGACTGATTCCTGTGGACTATGATTCCTGGGGATTGTCATTCCTGTGGACTGTCATTCCTGGGGACTGTCATTCCTAGGGTGTAATTCATGTGGACTATGATTTATGGGATGGACCTACCGGGATATTGAAACAAGGCTCATTACCTGGGACTATCATTCCTGAGGGCTATAATTCCATGAGTCTGTCATTCTCCAGGACTGTCATCTATTGGATGGTGGAATATTGAAGACTTTCATGTAATCGTGCATTTTATTCACGAGAGAAGTGTTATGTCCAAAATCCGCATTCGTATTTGAACAAATACAACATTTTAACACAGCCGTCCCCAGACGGACACACGATAGGGCTCGGACCACTAAAAAAAAGTCCCTAGCCGTTAACCCCTCTAAATAACCTCTGCCATAGAGGACAAGTTTTTGTGCTGATTTTTTCCCCAGCTTCCTTTTGATAATGAGACAAGGGCTTGCATGGCCAACATTAAGCATGACAAGTGCCCTTTTGAGTTGTGACTTTTATTTTGAATTCACTGCATAATTCATGCCAGTCTGAGGCACTATATGCAGGTGCGTAGACTCTGCTTTTTGGAGGTAAGTTATTCGCCGGAAGTACAGTGCTTGCCAACAGGACGCTCTGGTTCGAAATTTTGATGGGCGACCCCCGCCAAGAAGTAGATGGCGATGCAGGACTTGAATGGAACTACAAACTGCCAGGAGATGGAAGTCCAAAAATAATTAATAAATCAGCCAGGTGCAGTTTCGTTAACATGGCCGTCAATGTAAATTTAATAGTGGTCCGAGCCCTAAAAGCGTAAACACAGAATACATATGTCACCGGTTCAGGTAAGTCATACAAGGAGGCTGGATGTCAATCTCTCACTGATGTCAATTTCATAGTTTAGTGATAAAGATGGCGGAGTTGTATACCACATGAAGAGCAAAATATTTCGAAAAAATTAATTATAATAGCCAATTAGGCTCGAATGGAGCATGTTTACTGTGGACTGGGGTGCAGAAGAAGCAGCCACCCCATTATGGAGTGATTAATATCCAGCCTTTTGGAAAGAAAACATGGAGAATAATTCACGTTCATCGTTTGAAATTTATTCTGCATCATAATATAAATTTAGAAGAATTCACCAGTGACATAAGCCACTTATGTCATCAGTCAAGTTGTCACAATATTGCACACCTGAGTGCAGAAGTCAGTTTTGTTAATAATCAGAGACAGAGGTGTAGGGCCATGGAGAAATGTTCAGGCCATGTATTTTTGGGTAAACAGTATCCAAATTGTTTGTTCAGGGGCACACCTGAATTCACGCATTAACAGGTGAGTCGTCCAACACATCAGGGGAGACAACTCTTGTTCTTTATAATGTGGTCTTTCTCAAAGTCAGGCATGTGTCTTTTCTTGTAGCCTTCTCTTCTTTCTTTTGCCTTATCCGCATCGGTTAGCTTTCTTAGCTTTTATATAGTATTTAAGTTTAATTGCTTTATGGTAGATTTTTCTTCTTTTAACCTCTGGCCTCTGTTTATATGATCTTTCATAATCGCATTGCTTTTGTTTTGTTGTAGGTTTTTGCAGGCAGATGAGCTGAGTTTCTAGGGGTGCAGGGAGTGCTTCAAGTTTCTTATGCTGTGATGTTCCTTCACCGAGATTCAGTCTTAAGACTGTGGTTCCAGCTCTCGCTGCCGCATTGGTAGGAAAGTTCATATTTTTTGACACTGAGGCACAGAATGCCCTGTTTGTTCCTTCTGACTTACATGTGTTTGAAATTTGGTTTCAAGGGCTGGCTGCTGCATGCAATTTCATATTCAATATTTTTCGCACCAGTATTCTGTCATTGTCATCCAAATTTAACCACTTGATGTTGTTTGCACTCAGACTTCTAGATTTCTTCCACCAACTAGTATTAACCCCTCCACCACAAACTATAGCATGCCTTCTACAACTTCCACAGTTTCCATTATAACAGTCAATTGTTGCATCCAACACCTTAATGTTGAAAGCGACGTTAAACCCTATTCACTCACTCACTCACTCACTCACTCCAACACCTTAGGTAGTCTTTGTACTATTTCAGTTATGTCCCCTGCATAAGTTTGTTTCCAGCATAATCCTCTTTTCACCTCACTGACGGCAAATTGTGGAAGTGGGCAGGTAGGTGTAATGGTGGCGTGGTCCTGTTTTGCCTTATTTCACATATCTTGCAGTTTCCCAGCATGCAACAGTCTCAGACCTATCCTCCCCTGCTCTGCTGGAGCCTTTTGCATACTTTTCTGCTAAATCCGGCTTCTTCGACTCCTTCGGATGTAATAGTTTTGCCTTCCCAGACCTTCCTTCCTCATCCATCATAACCAACTCTGGTGACTTTGCTGAATTCCTCTCTGTCATACCTGGGGTGCCATGCTGATTTTGGCTCATTCTGTTTAGTTGTTTCCACCTCTTCAGAGTTTTTTATGATGCCTGAAGTTGAGGGTGTCTCCTGTGCATGGCAGACTTTTTGGGGAAGTAATTTATGACCCAATTTGAACCGGGTGACCAAGCTCCCTCGCTTTCCTTTCTTAACTCGCTTCCGTTTCTTCGAGTTTCGCATGCTGATCTGGTGATGTTTTAGAGATGTGATGAGATAGCCATGTAATTGGTAAAGTTTATATACTATCTGTCTCTATGACAAAAGTGTGTGTCAATTGATCTGACACCTTTCATCATAGGCTGATCACAGTAATGTATTGCACGTATCACCCTAATGGATACACATGATTATGTGTATTATGGTATGCAGTAGTGACATCAGGGTCTTGCTATTTATTTTTTTTGCCACTGCCTGGCATTTATTTGTGTATTAGATGTCCCCCTTTCATACAGACCAGAATTTGACAGGTACACATTTTTAGTTTTTCCACTGAAATATCATATTTACCATAAAAATCCCCAAAATCTGAATTTTTTTGCATCTTTTTTAAAAATTTATTGAAAAATCCAGAAACAGTTTAGGGATATTTCTATTTAGGTATAGGATTCACAGATGTATGCAGAATCCATTTTGAGACTGATCAGCTCCTCAGTGACAGGAGTTTTCTTGGTTTAGGCAATGCCATAAGGCACCTCACACTATAGTGAATACATGTGTATTGTGAAGAAAGATGGGGGTAGATGTAGTTAATGGTTCATATTCCGAGACATATTTGATGGAAGTAGCTCAGATAGGCTAACATGAAATGGTAAGTGGACAGGTCACATGCCTCCCAAATGTCATTTGGATTGGTTGAATTTAATGTGTCTAGTAGGGCTCGGACCACTAAAAAAAAGTCCCTAGCCGTTAACCCCTCTAAATAACCTCTGCCATAGAGGACAAGTTTTTGTGCTGATTTTTTCCCCAGCTTCCTTTTGATAATGAGACAAGGGCTTGCATGGCCAACATTAAGCATGACAAGTGCCCTTTTGAGTTGTGACTTTTATTTTGAATTCACTGCATAATTCATGCCAGTCTGAGGCACTATATGCAGGTGCGTAGACTCTGCTTTTTGGAGGTAAGTTATTCGCCGGAAGTACAGTGCTTGCCAACAGGACGCTCTGGTTCGAAATTTTGATGGGCGACCCCCGCCAAGAAGTAGATGGCGATGCAGGACTTGAATGGAACTACAAACTGCCAGGAGATGGAAGTCCAAAAATAATTAATAAATCAGCCAGGTGCAGTTTCGTTAACATGGCCGTCAATGTAAATTTAATAGTGGTCCGAGCCCGATAGTCTCCGTCTCACGGTGGACAAAAAGCGTCTGGCGAAGGACAGCTCCATCCTAAGCCCTATCGGGTCCAGACCACTATTAAAATTTACATTGACGACAATGTTAAAAGCTGCTAACGTAATTGCATCTCCCCGATTGATTAATTAAGTCTAGACTTCCATATTTCGGCAAGACGTACCTTTATTCAAGTGCTACAACCGGACAGGCTTCTTGACGGGGGTCGCCCATCGAAATTTTGAGTTATGCGCGCTCGTACAAATTACGTCACAATCTTGGCTTTTTTCTCTGCTTTCAGAAAGCGGTGCAAGGCAGCCAAATAGTCCCTCTCAGCAACTCCTTATCAGGCCTTGAGTTAAAATCAAACTCACAGTGGAACCAAACATATATCATACTCCAATCACCCACCACTGGCCTTCAGTTATTCCTCGCAGCAGAGACTAGAAAAAATATTGAAAACAATTCACTTCGCTGGCAGAGGTTGCCTAAAGGGGGTTAACGGATCGGCAGTATTTTTAATAGTGGTGTGGTACCTATCCAAATATGGCGGTCGACCAGTAGGGGTATATGTAAGAACCAGACTTCCAGATTCGGAACGGGATTTCATTTTATTATTCAACCAAGCTAAAACCTTAAGCAAATATAATCTAGTGAACTCTGTAAATTGTATTGAATTGTTTTATTTCAATAATAATAATGAATAATAATAGTTTATGATAATAATAATAATAATGAAAAGTAATAATAATAATGAATAGTAATAACTTGTTTGACTATGAATGACGAATAGTTCACAACCATGATTATTTTTTATACAATAAAGAATTACTTGTGCAGGTCACAAAACCATTCTTCTTTGTTCCCTGCACAAGATTTATGTTTCCAAACATTACAATATTTTTTTACGATTAGGGCTTCACAGCCCACCATATCATTCAAACAATCGGGTAGACCACAGGGAAAATGACAGTAAATTTTACAATTAGTAACAGTTGTGAAATTTAAAATATTTGCAGAGGGTTTTGTACATTTAGGAAATGGTTCAAATTTTTTGTTTTCTAAGCAGCTAACCAACTACGGTCTCAAAATATCGACGTCGTAAGCAATATTTTTCCCAATATACCCAGAATGACAGAACTCTACCAAATTTGTGATGGCAAATACGCCACAATCAAAACCATTGGGTTGCTGCTGTACTGAGGGAATTTTAACGTTAAAAAAACCTTTTTCCTTCGTCATAAATAGCAGCAAGCTGTATTTCAGTAGAGGCAGTCATGTCTTTGCGAGGATTCACAATACTATCGAACAAATAAATTGTATTTTTTCTATCTTGTACAGAAGCAACCCAATGGTTTTTCCCCGTATGATGAATCTGTGCTGATGGGGATGTTGTTTTCTTCAATGGAATTTTGTATGTCCAGCTTCCACTAGATTCATCATACAGGGGTGACTTATTGGTAAGTTGAAATCCATTTATTGTTTTGATATAATCTTCTGCGAAGCATTGATTATATCAGAACAGGTAAGCTCATTATTTAGAATAACGTCTTTGTGATGACTAAACAGACCACACCCATGGTGATTTTTAAACCTGAAAGTCCGTTTCATCTGAAATACTGCTGACAGTGGCCCCCTATCTATTATTGTTTTTTCACGGTCGCACCTATTCATAACGTCTTCAAAGTCTACGTCTTTAGAGTGGAGATTATATCCACCCGGTCGTCCGTTGGTCTCTGTCGCTTTCTAGTTGTTTCTTCAAATTCTGGGGCATGATGGATTATTTCTGTCTCTGTGTCAGCCGGTCTTGGTCGTTTCCTACCCTATTTCTTATCTAATTTCTTTCTACTATTCCGTGTCAACTGTCTTAGATTATATGTCTGTCTTATGTCTGTCCAGTTGATGCTGGGTCGACATCGGGCCTTACAGACTAGTCTTTTGTGTTAATTGCCGTCATTTACATCTGACGACGATACAGCTCACCAATCTCCAATGTACGAGTTCTCACTGCGAAACAGCTCACCAATTACTAGTATACGAGTTATCAGAGCATTTCCATCATAGCTCTCTAGATTTGTATCTAATAGCGCTTATGCCGGTGCTAGCCCTTATAAAAATGTACCATGGTGTACCATGCTGAAAGTACCATGGCACTTTGGGACATCGTACCATGGATTTACCATGCATGTACCATGTTAATACAATGGATTTACCATGGTGTGCCATGCCTGTACCATACCTGTACTAGGTTGTACCATGCCTGTACCACGATGTACCATGGTGTACCACGGTACTTTGGGACATAATCCATGGTACACCATGGTACATTTTTATAAGGGAGGGGCCGTGTGGTCATTTCATCCATGTTGCCACATGAACAGGTACAATAAAAGCGTACCTGAGATACAACACATATCACGAATCGTTAGATTCTTGGTTTGTGATTTAGAATAGGTTTACCAGAAGACTATTCTGTGAAGTCATATGACGCAGTCAGTATGTCGGCACCTCTTCCCACTTCCCTTATATGTGGTGTAATTTGTTATCTTCTACTACCGAGCCAACAACAGATAATTTTGCCCCCAAAATATGATAGCAGGTAGTCGTAGATGGACATGGACACCGTGATTTCTGAAACAATTTAACAGCGCAAGTTCTCCCCCCACCATGAAAGATTTTAATTTGCTTACAATCCAAAATTAAGCGGGCGAACGAAACATGGCTCATATTTTTGCGACATGTATTAATTCCCTCGGTAGATTTATTAGCGCAGATGGTCTGTTTTGTCTTGGTCAATTTCTCTGTCTGTAATGGTTTGTCAGTGTAACCGAGTGTAGGTGGGTAGTCTAATTACAGAGATTTAACAGACAAGCTTATTTCAAGTTAAAAGAATACTCAATGTTTTAGTCAACTGACATTGGTAAATGTTATTCACAATTCTATGTGACAAATGGACTGATTTGATTCCAATGCTTGTTTTCCAGGTAAGCGATACAATAATCTCATTACAATCAATACATTGTGTTTGCCTTATTTACTTCGATTATACGGGCATTTCTTATGTGAACAATTTCTTGGATGGCTTACAATTGTTAACATACACCGGTCATAGCACGCTGCCATAAAATGCAAAATTCTCCGCGTTTACTACTACTCAGCATATAATACCCTGCATACAGTAACCCACATTTACCACTACTCCACATTTTCCACTACTCTGAACAAGTTGTAACCAGAGATCTTACAAATGTGTGAAAATAGCAAACCAGAGCGACACCATACAAATGTGTGTAAAATAGCAGAACAGTTTCATGACCACCAATCACATTCGTTCACATATCATCACCTCCTATGAACAATGGAAACTTTATCTCTATGCTTATGTAGTTGAAGGCTAACAATAATGTGTTTTAATCATGCATGTACTGATGTAAACAGAAATCGATGTGTTCAAATAGAACAAGCCAGTTATATCATTACAGTGTACAATCATTACTACTAAAAGAGAGGACAGTGAGGTGCCTTAAACATCCAGATTTGCCCTGCTATGCGACCTCAGCAGGGACAGATATAGGCATCTCCATGGCAATCGATGTGCCCATCCGTTAAGGAACCCTCCTATCACAGCAGCGAGGATAGCGGCCTTGCCATAACAACCAGTACTTCGTTTTGTTCAGATCAGATGGCAAGAAAATACAGCAGAAATGGGAAAAGAAACAACGATGTCATGTCGATCCTGCCCGAAAACAAAGACAAAAGAAAGGGCGCGTGCTATGTGCGACGCCTAGTGAGTGATCGACAAGCTATACAAGGAATGTCATATTAGAACTGCGGTTCATGGGAGGTCACTCTAAAGTACAAAAAGTGTTATCCTGAGAGCAAACTGACCAGGTTTATACAAATACGAGCAAACTGACTAGATTTATAAAAATAAATCTTAACATGAACAAGTTTACATAGTGGTAGGAATTGCCTTGTCTATATTCTCCCCAGTCTTAACCTTGTTGTCCTCGACAAGGGTATACAAGTGCAGTTCAATTTCTACCTAACAGCAGATCCAGGCAACCGTGCGGGATTGTTATGTTGTCCTGCGTTTCTCCTCGATGACCGACGGAACGTTTCTGTAGGAGGGCCCTCAGCGATCCCAACTGTGGACTGTATTCCATACTCAATAATAATGGGAAATTCATCGTCAGAGTCACTGCTGTCCGCATCCGGTGTCTGTGATGAAACAAGCTGATCTCCTCCAGAGGCTATATGTCTCACACCCAATGTGCGTACTCCATCAGGTTTGTGTGCTGGATTCCTGCAGATCTTCATCTCGGCACGATGGACGTCCTTCTGGTGTGACGAAGTGCCATCGGCGGGCTCAACCACATAGGTGTCTCCCCTGCGATCAACAACTCTGTAGATTTCTTGTTTGAAGGCATCCTGTATATGCCTTCCTCGGGGATGGTTCTTCAGGTACACGCGTTCCCCTAGTGAGATGTCAAACTGTTTTGCCCTTTTGTCATACTGTTTCTTTCTCTTTTTGCGTTCTTCCTCTAGGTGCTCCCCAGCCTTTTGATATGCATACCGCAGGCGCTGCTGGTGTGCTTCAACCCAATTGTCGCCGGTATCACCGTCGTCCTCTGGATCAAGGGTTATGTCGATGGGAAGCCTGGCATCTCGATCGAACATCAAATAGAAAGGGGCGTATCCTGTAGCAGAGTGCGGAGTTGCATTATATGCATACAAAAGTTCTGGTAGGTGGTCTGGCCATTTCCTCTTTTTCTCAGGTGGTAGGGTTTTCAGCAAGTCGTGGAGGGTTCTATTGAACCTTTCACACTGCCCATTAGCTTAAGGGTGATAGGGCGTGGTTCTTGACTTTTTAACACCATACGTCTGACAGAGTTCCTTGATAAGGTCGGATTCAAAGTTCCTTCCTTGGTCATGTGTCGTGTAGTGGGAAGAGTGTACACAGTATTGAGAGAACATTGCAGCTTTGTCTGGGCGGAATTCAGAGATGGTGTTTGGAGAGTGGCTTCAAATTTTTCAGAGCTAAGACAAATTGTGTGCACTTTTGCAGAAAATATTTCCAGCACAAAGATCCAGAACTAAAATTAGACGGAACTGAAATCAAAGTAGTAAAAGATGTCAAATTTCTAGGCATATTGCTTGATCAACGACTAACATTCAAATCGCATATAAATTGCTTAAAAGCCAAATGCACGAAAGCTCTAGATTTGTTGAAAGTAGTTGCCAATAATAAGTGTGTTGGGGGGGGGGGGGAGATCAGCAAACTCTCCTATATTTATATCGATCACTTGTCCGTTCCAAACTCGATTATGGTTCTATTGTTTACAATGGTGCAAGCAGTCAAACTTGGCAAAGCTAGATCCTATTCTCCATCAAGGACTAAGGCTTTGCCTCGGTGCGTTCAGAACATCACCCAAAGAAAGCTTGTATGTGGAAGCGGGTGAATTTCCTTTAGAACTTCGGAGAATTAAATTATCGCTGCAATATATCACAAAACTGCACTCAACTTAGTCAAGGAATGAGGCAAGTTTACCAGCACCAGAGGTCGCTGCCGCCAAGGGCGACAATCCTGTCTAGGGGATTCCCATGGAGGAAATGACGTCAGCTGCATGGTCAGCGAAGCAAGCATTCACCAGTCGCTGAGTGAGGTCTAGTGGCCGTTTCGGTAATGTTTTGGTGAAATAAAACGGACGGGGATGTTTTAAACTGTTGTATGTAGCGGCAAATGAATTGCCACACTGTCATAAACTGTCGCGAATTGAACATCCCAGTAAATTCCGAGAAGGGGGGGAGGGGACAGGACAACAACAACGAGATACAACTTGACTCATCACGCGTGACGCTTTTAGGTTCTTCAAAATTTAGTTCTGTTACCAATTTACTGACAAATACCAAGTGAACAGAAAAGTGTGCGGACTTTTCGTCGGAAGGAAGTTGTTGATCAGGACCAGTGGTATTGCCAAATATTTCAGTTTCAAGGAGATGTCATGATGACTCCAGTTGACTTTCATATAAAGTTTTGTGGCTGCGGTAGGCCTACAGCAGAAGAATCTCATGCTCCACTTATGTAGAAAACTGTGGCTCCTAAATATGACCCACTATAGTTTCAATCTCAGAAACCGTTTAAAATCACAACTAATATCGATTATCACCAGGACCAAAATATAAAATAGTTGACCATCATTAATAATTCTGGTCATTAAAAATATCGATTCATTAATGGAGAAATTTTAGTTTTATTTTTTCATTTCAGTCGGACAAAGTATTCCATATGATTGCCATTTTGTTTAAACCGGTATCCATGCAGTACGTACAGTAATTATAATTTGTCAATTATACTATCAGAAAACAAACATGAACGTACTATGTCATCTTGCAGCCCTCGATTGATTTCCCGTACTAAAGGACATGTACATGTAGCTTGAACACATTTTATACATTGCAAAAATATAAAGTATGTTTGTGGAGCATGACAGAATATCAGGGGCTAGTGTTGATAATAATGGTAAAGCCCTTCATTAAAAACAGGTTGTTCATCATCAGGAGTTGGGCAGATATTTTTAATTATCGATATTTTAATTTGATTAATCGTTGAGGCAGTTTACAGGATATAAGAATACGTCAACATATTGTCATACTCCAATGCCGGTATCCTCCGTACTACCTCTGCACAAGGGAGAAGGGTGTTCTCAAAGTTGCAAAAATTTGTACCTCGATCACATTATGTAACACGATATGTTTAAAGAACCCCTCCACGAAAGCATGCTGTGTTCAACTATTGTAGAAAGTGATTTGTTCAAACCGACAGCCTGTAAATGAATGACCTGTGAGAATGGTTCATCTTATTCCGAGTTTATTTTGAGCTTGTGCTTGGGAACGGTCCAGGGGTGCGGTGATATGAGGGCATTTCTTAAGGGAAAACAAACACAGGTGTCTGCAACATGTTATTTCACAAAGGATACCTGTACCGTGCATTGCTCAAGTATGAGCATAATCAGAGTTGAGGTTGCAAATGTGATTCGTACTCCTGTAAATAACAACTGATTTTCATTATGGTAGCTCTGTTGACTGCCATGGTATGGCTTTGTGTATGGCCATGGTATGAATTATGGTTAGAGATGATGCGTCTTGTGGATGTGAATGGATTGAATTTCTCGAGCTTCTCAGCATTGTAAAATTCATATCTGAAAGCGTGTTTTTGTTTTTTTTACAAATTTCAAAACTCCTATTTCAAGTGAAAACCTGCAGTTACCATTCAGCGGGTGAGGGAGGGAGGGAGGGAGGGAATTTGGCTTAATGTCACACTCAAGTTTGTTTCACTCATATGGTGACAGTCAGTTTGGTTGGTGGAGGAAGCCGGCGTACCCGGAGCGAACCACCGCCCTTCGGCAAGTAACTGACAAACTGTCACACATGGACCAGCTGGGCTCGAACCCCTGCCGGTTCAGCGGTGTTAGGCTAGCGGTCACCAGCGAAGCGCCTTAGACCACTCGGCCACCGAGGGCCCCTTCAGCGGATGAGTAAAGGCTTAGTCAACAATCCACAAATTGAGGCAAATATTCAAAACGGACGTACCAGGAGACAGTTTATCGAGTGCCAAATCAGTCACTCAAACCAGACTGGATCTGGCTGAGTAAATATTATTTATTCAACAATATTCAAATCAGGATGTTCAAATCAGCAATTCAATTTGATAATTTGATCACCCTATCAGAATTCAATAATGTTGGACTATTCTGCTCTAATAAATTTGATCAACTCTTGATTCTATGGTGGGAATTATTTTCACTTCCCGTGATTTAATTGTTGAACTATTTACAGTATGTAATTCGACATGAGGGAAGTAAAAGTCGAGAAAGGCCTCTTCTAGTGAATTCAATTTGATTGCAGGACATTGCAAAGATGATCAGACAGGTCAAAGTTTGTTCAGACCTGAATGTCTTTGTGACAGACCTATTATTCTATCTTAGGTCATCAATGACAGAAAGACAAGAATCTGTGTAATTTCAAATTTTATTATACCTGCAACATATGTCATAACACCAACCTTGACAACTTATATAAACAGTTATACATGTACCTTCAATACAATATAATGGACGGATTATAAGAGGCAGATTCAATGTTCCATCACCTGAACAACAGGAAAGTTTTGAATGGTCAAGACTGGATTATTTTTTTTCATTGCTACCCGGTAGTGTCATAGTTAATGTCATGCAAATTATACACCAAGTTTAATGAGCTCCCATATTCCTCGCTGGGTGTCCGTCTTACAATGGACACGACTTCCTCCAATGATATATTACTTACAGGTTAAGGGGGAGGGGGAGGTCCGGTTTCCAACACCAAGTGAATTCCAGGTCTCTCATCCGAACACAGTAAAACCCTGGTTTTACTTACCCCCAATCTTCCTTTGAAGGTACAGCCCCAAATTTGACTTCTTGTCCTGCAATATGTGTAGTTTGAACCATGAAAAATATCACCTTCATAGTCAAATCTACGAAGCAAATTCCTGGTAAAATATACTACATAATACAATGTAAAATATATAGAAAGATGTCTCAACACTTCATTGAGGTCCGACGAGCAGTTAAAATGACAATGTAAACAAATAAATTACAATTTTCATTGTAAAAATTGTAAAAACCTCTTCTCTTGACTGCAATTGGCAAATACAATCCCAACAATTGTGAAGTACCATTGACCTCTGCCATTTTCTTTTTTTCATGGAGTAAAAAAGTGATGTATTATTACACCTTTAATATGAAACTTCACCACCTCAGAGAAAAGTAGTTCTTCACACATGGCAGAGATTGATATGACCTCCTCACATGTATGGGATGTTGTGTTTACAAATTGCAGTCAGACAGGTGGTTGGACTTGAAATGAAAAGTGTACGTTGTTTGTTTACACTACGCCATTTTAACTGCTCGTCAGACCTCAATGAAGTGTTGAGAAATCTTTCTATATATTTAACATTATATTTTGTAGTATATTTCATCTGAAATTTGCTTCGTAGATTTCATTTGACAATGAAAGTGATAATTTTTGTGCTTCAAACTACACATTTTGCATGACAAGAAATTTGTGGCTGTATTTGTGTTATACATTCTAAGGAAGAT
>JAVTVY010041457.1:0-18103 GCA_036873755.1 Hanleya hanleyi | reverse complement strand
AGCCTCGGACGACAAACCACCTAAGCATATCGCCTTGACGTTTGAGACATGGACAAGAGTACAGCGAATTTATTATGCCATCGATGCGGTCACAGGGGAGCGATCAAGCGAAAGTTTATGTGGGGACGACGTGTTCCTCACCTGTTCTATGTTCAACAACATTCTGCTGGTGCATATTCGTAAATGGAAGTTGAAGAAAGATACGCGTGTTCCCTAACCTCAGGGAGTCATCGTGCAAATACCTGCGTGGCCTGCTTCAAGGCCTGCCAACCGAAATTCGTGAAGCCTTGTCTGACCAGCTGTCTGAGTATATCTATAAAAAGTACATCGAAACATTCCTGTATCATCTTAGACCTCGTATTCTACACTTGCATATCAAACAATGTGCAGGCTGTCGGAACAACGATCCGTTAAACATGCATACGTGTCTGGACATCATGGCACCGTCAGACGCGCTGATGACTGAGGCGTTACACGACATCAACGAGACGGAAATCGCGGAGGCATTGGAAGCTGCTTGTCCACCAAGAATTCTACGTGAGCAGATTGCTGCCTTCATATACGTGCACCAGGGGAACAAAGACACGGAACACTTCTAACAAGTCTTATTGGTTAAATATTGAACATTCAGACATTACCGTATTCCTACATTCTATGTTCATTCTATGTTCATTCTACCGTCATGGTGACACCGTATAACTCTATTAGAAAATTTAACACGAAGAGCCTACCGTGGTGAAAACCTTATGTTCATTCTACTGTGTTGTTAATAAATATTAGAAATTCAACTAATGTGTGTTAGTGTTCATTCTATGCAGGGGGGAGGTGTGCGAGCTCATGTTATGCTTTTTAGTTAGAAAGCTCTTCTTTCGGGAGTATTGTTTGGGCCTAATAAGGGTCGTTAGCAAGTACAGAGGGTTGACCATCAGGCCGTCAGTTCACGACCGAAGATTCTTCTCACTCTACATACGTTTCCTCGACACACAGGGCACCGTAAAGCCACATGAAAGTCTTCTGTGTCTGGGCAGTGGCAGCACCCAGCATTGGTTAATAAGCTTAGAAGACATGGACCACATAGGGCTAGGTGTCCACATGGAAAAAGGCGTACGCCGTCTCATCGTCCTGGCAGATGGAGCATGTGGATTTCCTTATCTTTATCCAGTCATCCTTGGAGTACAATCTTCTCCTCTTCCACTTCTTACAGTTGTTGTCTTAGCCGCGCTAACCGGGTCACCTCGGGTGATGGTGTTGTTGTGACATCCCTTGTGGTAGCCGTTGTTGTGGTAGCCGTCGTTGTGGTAACCGTCGTTGTGGGAGGCGAAGGTGTAGTTGCTTGTGGACCCATGCTGCGAGTGTTTAACCACCCCATTTGTGGAGGACGTGACGCCTGTACATCTCCTTCTTCTACTTCTTCAATGTCTGTATCATCATCGTCGGCGTCCAGAGTGTCGTCTCTCTCTATATCTTCTTGTCTGGCCCGCTCCCTCAATTCTTCTCCAGTCTCCCGAGTGAGCATCCGAGTGAACGTGGTCATTAGTCTAGGATCTGGTAGTCCATGCGCCCTATCTCGATCTCTCACAGCTTCAGCATTCTCCCTCAAAGATTGATCGTTTAGCTCCCTAAAAGCTTCGTCATTCTCTTCCGAGTTGAACGTGTTGAACGCGTTGAAGAGTGCACCATCCATGATGTGGTTCAAATGAATCTGTGTAGCAGACGAGAGGGAGCCCGCTTTTTATACTCTACCGTAGAGGACCCGGATGTGTGCGCGCGGACGTCGGCGAGATTTTCTGTCTGAACGTCGTCTCGGCCAGAAAGACAATATGGTCTGGGCTTTCTGCAAGATTTGGAAGCGGACTAAATTTTCAATAAACGATAGTTGAGGTCTAAAACAACTTTAGATTTATACCTTGGCAGGTTATAGTGTGATCCTGAAAAATTCACAGGGCTAACGGCTGCATAAATATATTTTTTTTATCATTTTCCAGGTTTCAAAGGCCGAATTTCACCTGCATGGATGTGTGAAAAGTACGGTAAATTTGAAATAAACTGGCATACGTCTATAAAAACACTTTAGGTTTCTCCCTTACAATGTTATAATGTCATTCTCAAACATTTGGGAGGTTTATAGATGGGAAAATGTGAATTTTTTGCTTCCAATCCGTCTAGTGTGAAAACAACCATTGACACACATAGCTGTACATACATTCGGTCCCGTACTCTAATACCTGGGGTTTTTTCCATCACGGGGAGATCACGTGATCACTATAGTTCAAGATCATTTGAATGATAGGAATGCATGTACTGACCTGTTCATTCATCCTGGGAATTGTTTACACCCGCACCATCCGGCATCTTGAACATGTATTGATCACGTGATCTCCACGTGATCTTTCACATCTGCACGGAAATAGCAAGACTGCAGAGGGACACAACAGTGGCGGTGGTAAAGCAATTACCATGTGACAAGTGTATTACCCACTACGCCAAATTCGCCCTATTCCCCTGTGGACGCCAAGCGTTATGTGCCTGCTGTATCGCCAAACTTGCAGGGAGAGCAGGTCCTACGTCCAGTTGCATACCCGTCCCGTGTGCACTCATCCCGCTGAGATGGTCCCTATGCGACAAGAGGAAGGAAGAACTGCTTCAATCGTTGTAATCATTACAACCCATCCGATCCTTATCAGGGCCACCCAATTACTCCCGAAAGAGGGGCTTTCTAATCAAAAAAGCACAAAAAACACGAGCTCCCACACCTTTCCACTACATGCATACACCTAGGTAAATAGCACCTAGTGAATGGGAACTTCCTACTAACACCACCTTGCACCCAGGTAAAAACAAACACACACTATTAGTATGAATGCGAGTTACACATTAATAATATACTAATCTAATAGATACACCGAGTATACACGGAAAAGCCGAGTGTAAAAAAAAATAATTGTCTCTGCCCACACGTCCGTAAATTAGCACATGCGTCATGGCGCACTTTGAGGGTAATGAGGTGTGGAGATTGGTAATTATCATAAAATATGAAGGAGAGGAGATTGACATTTGTAGGGCCTGGTTTTATTTCAATGTGCAACGTTAGAAGTCCTCCTTCGGAGGATTGGTTTGGCCTTGAAAAGGAACTTCGGTGGGTGATTTTTGAGGAGGTGTAGATTGGTAATCATAGAATATAGAGGAGAGGAGATAGACGTATGTAGGGCCTGATGTTAATTTGAATGTGCAACGTTAGAAAGTCCCCTTTCGAAAAAAAGGGCCATTGGAATGATTTTTTCACCCTGTTTACTCAGGGGGGCTTGCCTATTTGCCCCGGCTGATGGAATAGTAGCCCCGGGATGATGTTGGTCTCGGTGTTGTTGTTGTTGTTGTTGTTGGGCAGGGGCTCTCTGGGCTTGTTGTTCTAATAACTGGTTTGGTGGAAAATGAATCCACGGTGGCAGCATCCTTTCACGTGTCTCATCGCTGGACCGACCGGCTCGGGAAACCGGCTCGTGACCCCGAACACGTTGGTGGTCGTGGATGATCTGATGGCCAAAACGGATAGTCGAGTGACCCGGCTTTTTACCAAAGGGAGCCATCATCGCCGGCTGAGCATCATCTACATCGTCCAAAATCTCTTCACTAAGAACAAAGAGCACAAGAACATCAGTTTGAATGCCCAGTATGTGGTGGTGTTCAAAAACCACAGAGACGCGTCACAAATTATGCACCTGGCGAAACAGATGTACCCTAAAAACACTGCCTTTGTTCGGGAAATCTTTGAAGATGCCACCCAGGAGGCTACCTGCTCATCGACTTGAAACAAGGGACACCCTCGGCACTTCGGTTGCGGACCCACATTTTTCCCGGTAAGTTCCAGACGGTGTACACGCCCAAATAAAAGAACAAGACAGAACACCCTAGCATTCACTTCCTCATCATGTCTGCGCGGATACGGAAGCACGCGACGGCGCTACGCATGTTACGCAGCGCGCCACCGGAGGTGGTCCGGGCCCTGGTGCGCGGGGCGGACGCGGCATTGGTACGGTGCTTGTGTGAAGTCGCTCATAATGTGTTAAAAGGGATGTTCCCCTCAGTCCTCTGCAGAAACGGAAATTGCAACGGCACAAGACGGGTCTCCGAACGCTGGTGAAGAAGACGAGTGTCAAGAAAAAGAAACAGTTGTTACAGAAAGGTGGATTGATCGGGGCACTACTCGCTCCATTAGCAGCCTGGGACCATTAGTAGGGTCCATTTTGAGTGAAGGACGCTAGCATACGAAAAAAATGATGCTGGTCGAATCTCGACTGTCACAAAGTTTGCAATCACCCTATCCTGTCCCTGCCACGGTACAACAACTGCAGTCCCTCGATGAAGAGATGAATAGCATACTTCAACGTCGACTGCCCGATCACGAGAAAATTCAACTCTAACATCATACGCTGAACCGGTACAAGACGTTTATGGATCAATATAGGGGTGGTCTAACATCACCACCACCACCACCAGCCTCATCATCAGGTCAGCTCGAAGATGAAGTGTTGGCCAGTGTCCCTAAGGCATTCAAGACCAAGGCCCGTTTATTGTTGGACCGGGTGAAACAGAATCCTGATATGGGTTGGACCGAACAGGGAGAACTGCTTATTCGAAACCGAGTGATCCTGGGGTCTCATATCACCGATCTGATCAACGATACGGTGCGTTCTCGCAAACACTCTAATCCACTGGGTTTGGAAGCCTTTGCTCAAGCGTTGAAAGACATACACGTCCCTCAAGAATTGATGGGGAATCCTCAACGCTGATCTTGGGTGCAAAAACCGTGGATGCAACAATCACCGAGTGGCCTACCACAATCTTCTTGGGAAGATGTTCTTTTCATCCCTATTCGAAATCTAAGACGGGTAGCAAGTCAACGCGACGATCACGGCGCCGGGTACATCCACCCAAGGGCTGGGACCCCTATTAAAGCCGAGAGCGTAAGCAGAAAAGCCCAGTCGTCATGTTTTACCTCACGTTGCCCAGTGACAGTTCGATAGATGTGTTTCCTGACAACACCTTGACCACAGAGCAAATGCTGGGTTTCGATCTACAGACGTTCGCTGACCCACCGCCCACAAAGGCCACATCACGATGGATATGAAGGTGGATATGTACGAACTCTACGTCCACTCGGACGTGGTGGAGAACCACATTGTGGGACATGTCAACACACCTCTGTTACGGGTGGTCACCATTAAAAAGAAATATGGAGATCAAGTCACGCACAGTTTCAACCACGTACTCTACCTACCCGTACGACACTCCGATATCAACACGATCACGGTGGATATAACAGATGACACGGGACGCACGGTCGCATTCGAACGAGGGAAAGTGGTGCTGACACTTCATTTCCGACAAGCACGTTCTCCCCACTTTGTATAATGTACGTGCCTTACCAGTGCCATACGGCCAGCTATGCAGACTATTACAAGAAACAAACGGGAGGTGGCCTTCCAGTCTTTAGTGGTGCACGCATAAAGCGAGGTCACGGTTTGGGTAACATACTCGGGAGCATCGTCAATTACAAGCGTCTAGTCCGTCATTCATAATTCAGCCGTCGTCCATTAGAGAATATCCGCGTCCATAATTCAACGACCTATTCCATATTCCATATAACAGTATTAGCACCAAATTCAAAAAGACAATCATAGTATACATAAACATAGGCTTGTTTCCTGCAAGAGAGAAGCGGTCAACAGTTTTCAATGATGCCGGCAAGACATCATGATGTTCCAAAAATATCAAATCCGTATCGCTGATCAGTATTCTTAATCCATAATATTCGTTGTAAAGTCGTCATCTAAAGAATGATGTATCTCAGTCACGCTTTGATTGTGACTGCTGATATGAGTACGATGAGGATCATGAAGTACATGGGTTCGTACGACCCCTAGCCCCGGGTTAAGCGGAATTAGACACAAGTTACGAAACGTAGCGCCATAGATCTTGCACGCTACGCTCGTATTTTGCTATCAGCATGCGATATGTATCGCCAAATTTGAGAAACTTTGAGTAGAGGCACTTGGTGGTGTAGCCCTGTTTTATAAGTTTCTGCAACAATGTTTTGTGACGTTGATTAAAATCGTCACATTTAACACAGGATCTAGCAAATGCTACTAGGCGTGATATGTATACGCCATATGCAGGTCCCACTGGAATATTACTGTCCAGAAAGGGATAATTTACGATGTCGAAATTGTAATCATCTCTTTTGTCATACAAGATCAACATACGAGTTAACAGAATATGAGTTCCCAGTTAACGCGGAACTAAATGAAGCTGAAGTAAATGAAGTAAATGAAGTAAATGAAGTAAATGAAATAAACATTCTTACCTCTGACACATGGAGTAAAAGTGGTCGGCAAACAAGCGGTACGCAGTGGACTGCAAGTCGCCGGTGATGTCTAGCACGGCGGCACGGCCAAAGAAGCGGGCGGCGTCTTGGTCGCCAAAGCCCTTAAAAGACAACTCCCGTCTTGCGACGGCCAACCCACCGACGAGGCACACCCCAGAAGAAGACGAAGAAGAAGGAGAAGAGGAAGAGAGACATCTTCGCATAATGGCATTTATCCACTCCGAGTCGTGTCCGTCTACCAACGGTGAATTGGATTTGCGGACTATTCCACCCACACAGACCGGTGTCGACGAATGTCGTTGTGTAGAACATCGTCCCCTGGCTAGCCTGATGGGAACGGGACCGTTTGAATGTACCATTGAAAACAAAGATACGGCCTACCTAGATTTAGCCCACACGTATCTTTACGTGAAAGCCAAATTGGTGAAAGGAGACGGGACGGCCATCGACGACAATGCGGCCGTAGCCCCAGTGAATCTCTGGCTGCACTCGATGTTCCAACAGGTGGATATCAGTCAGAACGATTAACTCATCAGTGCGTCCACCTATACGTACCCGTACCGAGCCTACATCGAAACGTTATCGTCGTACGGAGAAGACGCCAAAAAAATCACACTTGTCAGCATCACTGTACTACAGGGATACGCCCGGGGATATGGATGCGACCACCGTTGCAAATAATGGGTTCATCCAACGCAAGAGGTTTACAGCCGAAAGCAACTCCGTAGATATGATGGACCGAATGCACGCCGACCTGTTCCTGCAAGACCGCTACCTGATGAACGGTGTATCCATCAAGATCAAGCTGATCATAGAAGAAGCAGCCCTGTTTGTCCGTATCGTGGATTTGCAACAGGGCGTGTTGGTGAGTCACATGGAAGCCTTATCGGAAAAACCAGCCCTGTACCCCATCCGACGCGTACAGACCAAGGTGTTCTCCATGCCGGCGGGTACGATGATGGCCAATAGAGAAAATTTATTTCTAGGTGATCTACCTAAACGTCTTACCCTGGCGTGTGTCACCAACACCAGTTTCAATGGACAGTGGGGTGAGAAACCGTTCCACTTGCAACATTTCAACATCAACTTTGCGGCACTGCACGTGACTGGCCATCAAATTCCAGCCCGGTCGAGCTACCTGAACCTGTTTGCAGCCACAGGACAAAAGAATCAGGACGAAGGAAATACCATCACTCGACGAGAATTTGGCCGTGGGTACCCCTTGTTTGCCTTCGACCTCACCTCCACCTTGGGGCACGATCATCAACTGGCCTTGCTCAAGAAAGGAAACTTACGGTTGGAATTGCGTTTCTCCGTAGCTCTACCTCATAACATTAACGTGATTTGCTACGCCGAGTTTGATAACGTCATCACAGTGGATCAGCAAAGAAACGTCCTGTGTGACTACGCCAGCTAGAGTCATGGATACAGAGCAGCTCATCACCGTACTCCAGTGGGATCCCCGGGTATCCTTTCGAGGTGTGTCTCCACGCAATGTCTTTCCGACCACCCCATCCATCTCTGCGGCTTACATCCTGAATACAGACCCTAGTACTCGACCGGGTGAACATTGGGTAGCTGTATACGTGGACGCCCTGGGCCAAGGAGAATACTTTGATTCCTACGGACTTGCACCCCTGCATCCCGATTTGACCGAGTTCATGGACGAATCTACTACAGTATGGCGCTGGAATACTGAAAGACTACAAAGCAAAGATCATTGAGTAGTGTATGCGGACAGTACTGTGTGTTTTATCTCACTCACCGGAGTAGAGGACATTCCATGTAAACGATTGTACAGATGTCTGATGATTATTCTCAAGCCGAAGACCGTGATGTCTTAGTGTACGACTGGGCTGCCTCTTGTTTTAATGTTCATGCCCCATTTCTCTGGTTGTCTTAATTTATTCAATGCACCGCGCGGTGTTCTTATTGTTGTTATGCCGTTGTTGTTCTGACGTTCGTTGATGTTCAATAAAAAATTCATGAAAACACAAATGACGTTTTGACTTTTTTTATTCAGGTGAACAAGAATGTATAGAATATGTACATGTACAAAGAATACAGTAGGTGTGTAAAACTGTCAGGAGTAGGATTCGAACCCACGACCTGCATTGCGCAGACCAGCACTTAGGACTGACAAAATAGACCACTCGGCCATCCTGACTTTTAGTTATCGTGTACGCTATTTTTACAGTTATAGTTTTACCTCGTATCTTTTTAGTATATCAAAAGTCCAGGTAGGTGGTACTGACTCCATCGGGAAGGACTTTCCGCTTGGAGTAAAAGAAAGTGAAGGCATCCCGTTGCTGAATGTACGTCCACATCTGGTGCCCAGGTCCTCAGTTAGTGCCATTCGCACTGGCCTGGCTTTGGAGCACGTCCAGGTAGAGGGCTTTGTTAAAGGCCGAGTCGCGCCGGTTGACCTCTTTGCAGCTGAACTTGTTGTTTTCGTCTCCACCGTAACAATAATACGTCTTGGACGACAGGGCAATCATGGCATCCCCACTCCACTCTAACTTGAATAGGCCAGGAGTGCGCTTGTCGTACTGGTAATGGTCTTTTCTCGGTAGCCACTGGTCCCGTTCAGCCTCATATTGCGCGCGTAATTCGGGTTTGACGAGTGACTCCCAATCCGCATTAGAGGCGGCCATGTGGGCAGAGTCCGTGTCCATCTCTATCAATTGCCAGTCTGATGGATTGAAATACACACCCAGGAAATCGTACAAAAATTGGAGCATTCTCAGCTTGGCCATCTGGTATACCATACATCCAATTTGGAGCGATAAGTTGTAACGCGTGGTCTTCTTAACTGAAGTGACTTCATACGTATCGTCATCAATGACGTCAACGGACTGAAACAGGGGCGAGTTGATCTTTTTTCGCGCTTGTGGAGTAGTACAGATATCCATGTTGACGTACCTGTCTTGGTTGGTGACGGTTTTTCCATAGTAGCTATTGCCCGTCAGTTTCCAGGATTCACCGATAATGGCCTTACTGGGATCTTTATCTCCTTGACGACGAGCAGACATCACGGTGTCGGCTGCCTCGCAAAACAGGCGTTCGGTACATACTGTAGGACTTGGTACACTCGCGTCACTTCCAGGCCGTGGCTCATGTACCACTGTTGTAGAGGGGTGCCCAGCAAGATTTTTTCCCCACATGTTCCCGATCAGCATCCGACGAGGACGAGACAGGCACTCGTGTTGCTCAGCATAGGCGCCCATGGTGTCTCCAATGTCATCCCGACTCACCAGCGTGTTTTTGAAGATGGGTGGGCACTTGGCGAATATTGACTTGAGAGTGTCGGGAACATGCAGGTCGCATTTCACAAACCCGTAGAGGTCCCCGGAACGAACGGCGTCGAAAATCTGTAGCAGGGTCAGAAGTCGCCGGCGACTGAGGGGGTACTCTTGCGCTTTAAGGAAGCGGCGTAAGTGTGATAGAGCCTGGCACATGGTGTGAAATTCACACTCCCGTCGATGAAGGACACACCGGATGTAGGAATACGATCATCGAGTTGGTCCAGTACGTCCTGGAACTTGGACACCAACAGCTCTGTACTGGCCGCACTGACTTGCTCTAAATATACCATCATCCGGGTAATCAACTCATGGGAGTCCCCAGTGGACACGAAACATACGGGCGCAGCGTCAAAACCGGACACGTTGGTGGAATATGGCGCTGCGTCCACTGCGTTTTGACTGAGAAAATGTCCATGGGTTCCAAAATAGCCTCGAAATCATAGCACGCCTGGTAGGGAAAATAACGATCTTCTAGTGGTATGACAGTCCCCTCATCAGCCAGCTCTTCGAAAATAGTAGGCATGTTATGGTACACACCACCAGAAAATTTTCGCTTCACAGTGTTGTCACAAATTTTCTCGTACCGATGTAGGTGCCCAGAATGTTTGAACACGCGATGGCATTGAGAACAACTGTAGGGCTGGGTGTACAGGCTTATATCGTGCATGAGGGAAAAATGATTCACCCCGCCGTTGTCGAAGATATTGACTTTCATCGTAGAGGCATACCGTTCTGTTGAGCGATGAATCAATTCATCCACAAATGTGTCACCGTGATCCTCCCGTAGTAAACGGTATACAAAGATATTGACGTGGAAAAGCGATTCCACGACATCCAAATACTTGAATGGGACTCCCAGGAACTGCCGCGGGTCTATGTCTTGTGCCTCTAGATTCTCTTCCCAATATATATTTGCCCTTTTATCACAAGCCCGGGGATCACACTGGTACAAATGAACGGCCAAACACCGAAATAGACATTTCCGGTCTTTGTAGGGCCCATTTTTACCTCTCGTTAACGCATACAGCCCTTTTCGATGGGTCAGCCAAGGTGGAAGATTGACAGGAGCGCCGATGGGATGATCTCTCAAGTTTGTCACGAAAAATGTCACGTTCGTCAACATTTCTACAGTCCATTTGGTGTTGGGACGTTGCAACCGGGTCCATTCCAAAGGATCCAACGTAGTGAGTTGGTCGATGAGTGGCCCCAGAGAAATAGCATCCGTCACCGTGAACGGTTGGTCAAACACATAGGTATTATTACTGGGATAATAATACCGTAACTGGTCCGTCTCTTTGTGCCGTAAGATGTACCCAAATGTCATATTCAATTTGAAGGCTGTAGCTTGACCTGTAAAATGCTCTCGGCGTAGGTAGGAAGATGTGTGAGTTCCTCCAACCGAAAATTATACAAATCCAATAGGCGACGGTGACGGTGAATCGTGTTCCAGTGACGTCGGTACAACGTACACACACGCTGGTCTTCGGCTAAGACTTCAGCCGGAGGCGCTCCTGGGTCCCCTGGAAAATCTCCACGTCTCATCCTATCGGTCACACCTGGTCAGGCAGGTAGACAGGCTCCACTCGTCAGGTAGGCAGGCTGGTCAGGTAGCTTCGGTCAGGCTGGCTCAGGCTGGTCAGGTAAGTCTTCGGGCTGGTCCGGTCAGGTAGGCAGGCCAATGAATGAAGCAATCTCATGAAAATGCCGACCCTTATACACCTACATAGAAGTATCCGGATGTACAAGAACCCGGATGTAAGTTCCCGGCTGTACAAGAACCCGTATGTAAGTCCCGGCTGTACAAGAACCCGCATGTAAGTGCCCAGCTGTAAAAAGATGAATGGAAAAACCCCACATACAGCTCATTACATGCATTGCTATTATCGAGGACCCGGTCAACCATAAATACTCGGATGTAAGGATAGACAGACAATGACCCGGATTCTGCCATAAATGCCCGGCTGTAACAACCCACTGGAAAACCCGGATGGAAAAAGGCTCCGGATGAATACACTACATGTACAAGGTCCCGGATGTACACGGAGGAAAACAAGTCCCGGATGAATGAACAGGTCAGTACATGCATTCCTATCATTCAAATGACCTTGAACTATAGTGATCACGTGACCTATAGAGATCACGCATTCGTATCATTCCATACAGTAAGACATACCCAGGCCACGCCCGATTCACGCAGACTGGAAGTGACGTCATACCTGCGCAAAAACACCTGCGCACTCGTCCAAATAAGCGTCAATCGGTTCTTTGTATACTACTCTTACTATTTTAGTTGTTTGCTGAAGCAACATCTGTAAACAATGGTCGACTAGAATTGCCCAACGAGCTGATCCACACTGACAGCTTAGTTCGCCAGGATTTTCACTGCAATTTTCCATCAAAAACTCGCCACAACATACGGTATCGGAAGCGCGCACAACTTCCGTTAAGCGTATTTTCAACTTCCGTTAAACGTACCTAAATGCTATATATTGTAAAATTACATATATTGGCAAAGTATATATGCTATATTTTCATATATTTATAAATATATTTTATTTGAACAGAAGCATATTTTAGAGAAAACTATATACCGTGAAGAACAATACATATTTTGTGATTTCTTACATATATTAGAAAACAATTCATATATAATTTCACACTATAAATAATATATGTTCAACATGGCCATATATTGTAAGTAAATATATTTGTAATATTTACACAATATTGTCATAAACGGCAGCTTATAGGTAAAAGACAGATCCAGTCAAAGTTTGATGTACTAGTCCGCAAGCCTAATATTTGTTTTAGAAATTTGATCTCTGGAGACAACGCATTTCAAATCGAACGTGAGCACTCACGTTCAAACTACCCCGTTGATAGCAAATGTATGTAAGTAATGTATGGGTGACATTCACTAAACGATGTTTAGGGTACAGGCCCGGTAAAATTAATACTTAGAATGATTCGTGGGAAAACTGTGCTCAAAAAGTGATCGATGTGGTGAACAGCAAATTAGCTATGGACTTGACCCCGCTAGACATAGACATGGCACATAGAGTCGGAAGGATTGCGCAGGGGAAACCAAGGCCAATCATAGTCAAGTTTGTCCATCGCCGACACAAACTGGAAGTCATCCGAAAACGCAGGGCTCTGAAAGGAACCGGAATAGTAATTCGGGAGGATCTAAGTAGATCTAACCAAGCCCTACTTATGGAAGCAGTAACCCTTTCCAGAGCGAGTGCTGCGATAGACGCGGCTTGGTCCCAAAATGGGAAAATATTTGTAAAACTGGCGGATAGACCCTCACCTACCCTCATCACCAGTAGTAGGTATCTACATCAGTTGACACAAGATGATAGCCGAGAGAACATGGACTCCGACATACCATTGAGTGGGATGAGACCTGAAGACTATTGAGGTAAAAACTGCAGTCTGTGACTATTAAAAATTCATATATGTAAATGGTATATAAAGTCGGGGGAGAAAACAGCCAACACCACGGGAAATCCTCATATACACCAATGCACTGTGAGAGGATTTAGGCCGCTTTATCTATTACATGTTTTCTTTCTTCATTTACACCTATAAAACTATCATGGAAAAAAATCGAAATGTAAAACCAACAAAAATGATTGCAAAATGCGTGCTTGAAGTAGACTTGCTCTAAGTTCCTGTTCCATAAAAAATGAAATGCACAATCTGAAATTTCATGAATATGGGTCTCGCTTAGCCTCCACAGTGTTTGAACTAACAAATTCAATACTTGTATACAATTCTCCACCGTGTGAGATTATAGAATTCAGAAGCCGTTAATTGGGTATTTGAATCATCAAAAACCAGTATTAATCCAACATTAGACTCGGACTTGGCGCAAGTCTGCTTCTTTTCAACTTGATGCTAGCCTAGTTTTCGAGCTTGGCGCAAGTCTTATTTTACGAGCTTTTTTTCTTCGGGCTCGTTTAGTGAACTGCAATCATGTTACATGTTACATGTTCCACTTGCCGTTCGTGTTTTTCTTGGTTTCAAGATTTTATGCAACAAATCTGTATAATAGAGAGAGCTCCGTTTTAACAATGCACAAATTTCTACTGAATGAATGTCGTGAAACTACATGCCGTGATTAGTACTGACGTGCCATGTAAATTTCAATCACGATCGCGCACCAGTATGTGTGGTTTGCTAGGTAGTACCCGTAGCATGTTGCGTTCTATTTATTTTGAATTGCATATCAATCACAACCTGTTTGGTGAATACCATTATTTTACTTTTGTCAATGCCTAAATATCCGTAACAGTTTCTTTTTGTGTGCGAGAACCCTGCTGTTTTCTTCTGTCGTCTGCTCGAGAAAAAATGTTCAAATGCAAACAGTATATCAGAAAACGAATGTCAGCGAAAGAAATGCTTGTATTGCTTCGTGTTTTTGTTTGCCTAATGTTTGTTTTCTCTTTCTGGTCTTCTTCTTGTTTTTTTCTTTCTCTTGTTTTTTTCTCCTTTTTTGGTTTGTTCTTGGCGGTAGGCCTATATGTGTTGTCATTTATTTAGAGCTGAGCTGAAATTGGCGTGGGATAAGCTGGAGCTTGTTCATACAAATGATTTATTATATGTATTGTGTTGTTGCTGTTGACGTGATTGCTGTGTGTATTATCGTGTGTAACAGTTTTATACTTAGAACCCCCATATTTAACTTAGTTTGGTATTCCATCAGCAATATAACAACCACCAAGTATTTGATCTCTTCAGTGACGTAACTATCTTATCAATGAATGTCAAGGGACTTCACTCTGACCGAAAAAAACGTGTCGATATTTTCCATTGGCTCACGAAGAAAAATGCCTCTATCGTCTGTCTTCAGGAGACCCATGGCTGTGTGGAAACAGAATCTACTTGGGAAACAGACTGGTGTCAAAAATACATACCATTTTATAGTCACGGGAAAACAAACAGCACTGGTGTTGCAATTTTCTTTTCGCGGTAACCTCGATATATCAATTCACAAATCGAAACAGGACAGCGACGGTCGATATATTATCTTGGATATAACTATTGCCGATACAAAATTTACACTTGCAAATGTTTATGGTCCAAATGACGACGACCCCAACTTTTATTCGCATTTATTTCAAGCCATCAAAGATATGGAGAATGAACCGATTATTATATGTGGAGATTGGAATTTAGTCCAAGATTTTTCTCTTGATACGTCAAACTACATCCGATTAAATAATCCTAAGGCAAGACTAGCAGTCCTGGATGCCAAATATCAATTAGGTCTATCAGATATTTGGAGGGAACAAAACCCATTTTCTCGCCGCTTTACCGGGCGTCAAAACACAAGCACAGGCATCAAACAAAGCCGTCTACACTATTTCTTAATTACTGAGGACATACTTCATTCAGGAACAAAATCTAACATAGGAATTTCTTACCGCTCCGACCATTCTTACATAACGGTCACCTGTTGTTTTGCTCGTCGGCAGCGAGGGCCTGGTTATTGGAAATTCAATTCTGCACTCCTAGATGACCCTGATTACGTCGCACTCGTAAAGAAAACTCTCAACGATGCATTAATACAATGTTATGTAGCAGGCGACATGGAAGATTTGGAAAATATTGAGTTAAGCCTAGACGATCAAACATATTTCGAATTCCTCAAAACAAAGATAAGAAGTGTTACCATCCCGTTTTCAGTAGCTAAAACAAAAAGATGATTAAGGAAGAGAAAAATCTAGAAAATGAGATTCTTAAACTAGAAAACGACATGCACACAGAAAACGATGATTTTAATCAACGTCACAAAACATTGTTGCAGAAACTTATAAAACAGGGCTATTCCACCAAGCGCCTCCACTCAAAGTTTCTCAAATTTGGCGATACATATCGCATGCTGATAGCAAAGTACGAACGTAGCGTGCAAGATCTATGGCGCTACGTTTCGTAACTTGTGTCTAATTCCGCTTAACCTGGGGCTAGGGGCCGTATGAACCCATGTACTTCAAGATCCTCATGGTACTCATATGAACAGTCACAATCAAAGCGTGACTGAGATACATCTTTTTTAGATGACGACTCTATAACGAATATTATGGATTAAGAATACTGATCAGTGATACGGATTTGATATTTTTGGAACATCATGATGTCTTGCCGGCATCATTGAAAACTGTTGACCGCTTCTCTCTTGCAGGAAACAAGCCTATGGTTATGTATACTATGATTGTCTTTTTGAATTTGGTGCTAATACTGTTATATGGAAATGGAATAGGTCTTTGGATTATGGGACTTTATAGAGAAAACGTTTGTTTCATTTAATTTTGAAGCCGATATAATTCAATGGATAAAACTTTTTCAAAACGGCTCGAAAAGTAGTGTGATGAACAACGGATATACGTCGGACTTTTTCCAATTACAACGGGGCTGTCGACAGGGGGACCCAATTTCACCGTATATATTTATTCTAGCCGCAGAAACACTATCCCTTGCAATAAAAAATGACCCAAATATCAAACGTATAAAAATTGAAAACTCAGAAATCAAAATACAACAATATGCTGACGACACCACGCTGATTCTGGATGGATCCCGGGAATCCCTAGAAAGAGCCATGGGCCTCCTGAACAAATTTTCTTCTTCATCTGGTCTCCAATTAAATGTAAGCAAATCTCTGGCAGTTTGGATTGGCAATAAAAAAGGAAGCACGGTAAAAATGTGTCCTCACTATCGAATTAACTGGGATCCCGGAGGTTTTAAACTTCTCGTAATATGGTTTTACCCCACTTCGACAGAGACAATTAACAAAAATTATAACAAGACTATGTCAATAAAAAAAACTGTTAGGAAGTTGGTCAAGAAGAAAATTCAGCCCCTTAGGAAAAATAACTATTATCAAAACTTTTGTTCTTCCTCTATTAGTACATTTATTCTCAACTTTGCCAGACCCGGACGCGTCTTTTATGACCAATTTGGACAGAATTTTGTATAACTTTATTTGGAATGGAAAACCAGACAAAATAAAGCGAAAGACGGTGATCTCTAAAAAGTATGATAGACATTCAAACATTTGCCTCGTATCTAAAAATTAAGTGGATCAAGAGACTGGCGGAAACGGAGAACGTGCACAGCACGCTCGTTAAAAATATTTTATGTCCTGTAGGGCACGATGTTTGGAAACTAGACATTTCAAGCATATTAATGATGAAAAATGATATCAAAAACCCATTTTGGCAAGACACACTGAAGGCATGGGCTCGGTGTATTAAAAGCAGAAACGACAAAAATCTTCCATTAAATAACCTTTTATTCGATTTTGCACCCAAGGCAGAATGGAATAATCTTACCAAATGGGCAGAGCAAGGCCTACGCCGAATCACCGACACTTTAGATGGGGATGGCGTCTCTTTTCTCTCTTTCAAACGTCCCCAAGAAATATACGGAATCAAATCGACGCATTTCTTACTCCACTGCGCTATTATTCATAACATTCCGACAGAAAAACGAAACATATAAAGAATGGAAGCTTCCTTGAAAACACCTTGTTTTTAGAACCTCAATTATATCGTAGACTAATTGACCAAAAATGTTCGAAATTTACATATAAGTCTATGCTAAGCCTCATAGAACAACGGCCTCAGAAAACCCATAAAAAATGGGCAGACGAATTAGGTACCATAGACTAAACCACGTGGCCCACGGTTTATACTAATATATACACGACAACAGGACAAACCTGCTTTCAATATTTTCAATTCCAGATAATACACAGAATCCTTGTAACAAACTCTCTGTTGAAAATATGGGACAAGGCAGACTCCGATCAGTGCACCTACTGTGAACAAAATACAGAGACTCTCATCCATCTGTTGTTTCAATGCAACTATTCTATGGGGATCTGGAACGCACTTTATATCTGGATTGAGGGTATCGGCGTTTCTATGGAGAAACCTTCGGGGTCCCAAGTGATCTTAGGAAACACAGAGTCTACTCTAGTTAATCTTCTGTTACTACTGACAAAAAAATACATATATATGTCAAGATGCTGTAATACGAAACCGTCATTCAATGGAGCGAGAGAGTTTATACTGAAGCAAAGAGATATTGAAAAATATATAGCACAGAGAAATAAAATGGAGACCTTATTCGAGAAAAGGTGGGGTCCCTTGGCATTTATAATATAATACTGCTATCACTGAAGAAACAAGATACTTTAAAATACAATTGAACATGGAAATCAAAGATATATATATATATTTATCAATGGGTTTTTTTCCTCATGTTTCTACTTCACATACTGTGCATGTGCTGTCTGTGCTGTCTGTGTTGTTTGTGTGTGTGTGTGTATGTGTGTGTTTTTTTTGGTTTTTTTTCTTTTTCTTTTGTTTTATTGTGTGTGGGGGGAGGGGGAGAGGGAGGTGATGAG
>JAVTVY010041456.1:0-18592 GCA_036873755.1 Hanleya hanleyi | reverse complement strand
AGACTAGATTGAGGGCATTGACGCATCACAGGCTGCTCTGAAGCTTCCGTGTGAATTTATGAGTAGTTTCTCCCTATGCTTCAACGTGGAGGAATATTATCTAGCTAGTAACTATGGACATATTTTCAAATTAATTGCTTAAATAAATGCCCGCTCATAATCCATTGTTTGAGATCAATTTCAGAAAAAAACTGAATTGGGCTTATCACAAATAATCAACCTATTAAGTCCGAAACAAACTTCAAATGTTTTCAAATCATTTAGATTTTTTGTGATCCAGTCGTGAGTATTCTGGGACAGTTGTGAAGGTATGCAGCAACCCCGGACTGGATCACAACCCATATATACCGAGTTGAACATACATGTATCAAACGACAAATAGTTCCTTCTGACAAAGTCGAGAGCGATTTTCTGCATGATTCATTTGCTTCTGACAGAATCAGCTAGATGGTCACCTGACTTCAGACTATCAGGAGTTTCTTGATGTCAAAATATGAGTTCTTTTCTTGCTGAATTGAGTTTTTCTCCAATCTAGATTCAGTTTTTCCAGAATTTTACCTTCTATTGAGTTTTTCTTAAGTTTACTGTGATTCTTGGCTTCTCTATTGAGCCTATTAATGGTTGTAAATTAAGAAATAATGTTTTCATAGGTGTGCTCAATGGGTATTTTACGCATGGTTAGGGTGAAAAAGTTTATATGTTAGAGTAAGGGCGAAGCCCGCTCCCTAAAATTTATGAACTTTCCCACACTAACCGTGCATAAAATAATTATAACCAATGAGCAGTCCTATGAAAACATTATTTCTATTCTATTGCACTACCCAAATTGATTATCAACAAAGATTATAATGAAAAGTTGAAAACATGTTTTAAACTTTGACAACCTTTCTCCCCTTTCTTGAAAGAAATTCGTCTACTGATGCTCCGGTCTCGGTTGGCATCGTGCCAATGTCAGTGGACGAGTTTATGAGATCTCTCAAATGATACTGTCAGCTGTGTGGGAATTACTTGGATATATGTCTATTTTTGTGTCGCTTTGTTAATCAATTTCACGATGGAAACAACAGTTAAACTTGAGAAAGGAATTTCATCTTGTAATTTATCTGTTTGTTTTATTTGATTGTTACTTGTATGAAAGCAGACATCCCTTACCTCATCCGACTTGTGAAATGGAATCTCCCTGTGAACACCTGCACTTGACGGATGTTGATTTCACATACCGTGCTAAAACATGTAATTAATGCACGGTTTAATAGCTCCATGTTATTGACACAAGTGTTATAGAATGTCACTTATATGAATCCATATTGACTAGTTTGGAATGTCCAGATATTTACAATTTCCCCAAATTCCACCACCGATGCCTCTGGTGAGGGATACAGGATTTGATTGGAGATGATGGACAGTGACACAATACTCAGGGTGTGGGGGTGTTTTTTGGGGGAGGGGGTCACCAGGTAAAATTTAGATAAATGAATGGTACTAATGTGACCTAGCTCTATCGACCCTGCACCTGTGTTTGTTTAAATTGAAGGTTTGGGTTATTCTTTCTGCACACTAAACCAAATATTATCCCATCAATAATGTTTTCACTGGGCAGGTGTAACAATATAGTACGTGAGTACGGAAAAACAAGTAATGCCACAAGGTATGTTGTAGTTAAAAGGGGATGGCGGTTTACGTGTAGGTCAAACCTAGGATAATTGTTCTACTTTAGTTGGAGGCATAAATACTCAATGATATTATTTTCCATATTTGGATAAATAAATCCGTACCGTATGGTTGAGTTATAAGATAAATGTTTGATATCCACTTATTAGATAGCGCTTCAACTGAGTGTATTAGGGTAAAACTTTACCATGTCGACAGCTCTAAGAGAGTGGAAATAATTAATAAACAGAGATAGTATAGAGAGGTAGTTGAATTGTGCTAACGCGAGACTGGTCATTCAGTTACGGTCCAGTGATCTAGTAGACGTAGGAATGGCAACTAATTCATTGTTTGTTCAAGATAATATACGAATAAATCAAGCGTGTTAACCCGTCCTCATTGCAAGCGAAATCCGTGCTTTGTGTCGCATCTCCTAAAGATGAAACGCCCTGTATTGATTTACTTTCCAGATCAACTCTAATTTCTAAACAGCCAACATAGAGACGGACTTCCGACCTTGAGATCGTATGGTCAGGCTCTGTCCTTACTCCCCCATTTCATGTTATGAACTCTTCTACACCCAGAACACCTGTAATGTGTAATGACAATGGAGAAATTAATGAGGCTTAGGTCAATTAATCAATATATTTCTATCTGTAGGGCCGTTAATGGGTTTGTAATTGGAAGTTGAGAAAATGTCGGTGGATCTTGGCCGCCAGCTATAGACGTGTGCATTTGTATCAATTTCTGTATATATTTTTTTTCCAATAATTGATAAAAAAGGTCTTTGGATTTATTTCCAATGTACATGATGTAAGCAGTAATATTAAAAGAGTATGACGTACGTCTTAGTCATGACTGATACATACGTATGCGGTTAGAACTTGAATTCTTTTTTTGCCAACTGATTGGTGCTGGACAGGGTAGCAGCATACAATGTTAGCTTGTTTGGCAGTCTCATGAACTCATTACCTCCCCTTCTTACTAGGACGAAGGACAGGTGATGACCACCATTTTTATCAAGCCCGTAGCTTTCACTGCGGAAAGCTCGATATAGGTGCCACAATGATGTCCGTCTGTCTATCAGTCTATCTGTCTGTCTATCTGCAGGACCAAGTAAATGTTAAAGTTTTGGACTTAGAAGATTTTCTTGTCCACAGCTTCTCAGTCTCACCTATGTCTCCTAAACTAAGACCAGTCCGACCCCCGAACTTTCATATATTCCAAATGCTTACATCTGGTTACACTTATTGAACTCATCCACTACCCTCGGGGAGCATGTCCCCATCCCTGGGGCACCGAGCCCCACCCTCTATCTCCTAAACTAAGCCTTTCCCGAAGTCATACCCTCATATAGTTTGGGAGCTCATGCAGATTATCCTGTACACTTATTCAACCCATCCACTACCCCTGGGAGCATGTCCCCACCCCTGGCTCCGAGCCCCACCCTATATCTTCTAAACTAAGCTTCGCCCAACCCCATACCATCATATTTTCCCACAGCTTACATGATCCTTCACTTATTCAACCCATGTGCTACCCATGGAAGCATGTCCCACCCTCGGGGCACCATGCCCCACCATCCATCTCCTAAACTAATCTTCGCCCGACCCCATATGCTCATTTTCCTGGAGCTTACATCATGCTACACTTTTCAATTTCTAATTTTATATCTGTTATATGTGATACTAACCGATTATTAGGTATGAGATGCAGTGTACATGGTATATACAGGCATACATGTACATACATACCAGTATATTCCTTTATAGCACATGTACATGTATTTACTAATAGTTTGATGACATTATTTTATTTCAGAAGTACAATATTCAAATAACTGGTGGGGAATCCCGCAATAATGAACCCCTGTTAGTTCATAATTTTGTGTCGCCTTAAATGAAGGATACCATTTCTTTCAATTTTGCTATCAAATTCTGGTTTAGCCTAAAGCTTTTGTACGAACCATATATTTCTGTCCACACATTTAACTTACTGTATTAGTTAGATCACAAACTGATTAAAACTTAGTTTTAATCAGTTTGTGATCTCTCAGTCTTTACCAGTGCACATGATTATTTAGCATTACTTTACAGTATGATTGGACACAGTTGCCAGTATATTCTTTTATTTGCATACAAATGTGAGGGTTTACCACAGTCCTGGTGTCTCATATACTGGAAATGATAGCTTTACTCCAACTATTGTGTTGTTAATAGCTTTGTCAGAAACGGGATTTTTTGTTCACCAAGCTATCATCACACAAAGTTACACCAAGAACGTTCTCCAAATTGCACACCTATTGTTTATACATGCACATTATGTATTCATCAGATCTATTAGCAATGAGATGTTTAAGCTTGCTTTGAAAAGGAAATGTAATCTTCATTTGAAGTTATAATATAGTTCCTCCTTCCTCCTGAAGGGCTCGATCTTTTTGCGAAGCTGCATGTGTTGTTAAATTGTGTCTAAATATAATCTAGACAGGATTCACCGCTTTTTGGCAGTCATTGTTTGCACCTGCTCTGTACAAATTTTGGTCCTCCTGTACCATAATTAGTATTTCAAAGTTGGTTGTGTCGGGTCATGTTTGTTTCTGATTTCAAGTCCTGTCTTCTAACAAGAGTGAATAACAGTTGGGATTGCTTTTCATGTCGATCCGTTTATAGGTGGCGCCACCTGGGAGCAAAATTTAAATTTTGTTCCCGTACAATAACTTTTGAAAACCTGAACGCATTCTTTCCAAATTTGGTATGTGGGTACCTTCCCTCAAGATCTCACTTGGGATTGTTTTTCATGATGATCCATGTACAGACCTGTGATGCCACTTGTCATGCCTGTGGGCCAAGTTAAAATTTCATTTCTGGACAATAACTTCTGAATACCTGATCGGATTATGACAAATTTGGTAATTTGCCGGGTATTAAACATTACGGTTCCAAGCCAAATCAATTGCTTCAATGTCGGGGGACTTCACAGGTTTTCATTCAAGGGGTATAGTAGCGCGATTTTAATTGTTCGGTACACTGAACATCATGATCACCTGCAACATTTGTCAAAGGCGTTTCAAGTCGTGAAGTCTTGTATTTTGTACAGGGGTCAATATTGTTAGATTCTTCAATTCGTTCTAGTGAACAAGTTGAAAATGGGAAATGACTGACATGACGTCGAATAACGTGACCAGGTGTCCATGACTTCACGTTAGAAGCCGTCACAGTGCAATAAGAGTTCTAAGATAGTGTATGACGTCGCAAAGCGTCAGATACAAAATGCCGATGCGTGATTTGGGACGTTATCTCAGGCATTGGAGCCAACTGCAGGTGCTCCCATATTTTTCAGAGAATGTCAGATGTGATTTCAATGCTCGTGATATTAAAAAGTGATGTCCCAGAAAAACGTTCACCGTAGTTGATCTCAACTACTAAAGAACTATTATCAGAATATGTTATTTGCTGAATATTTTTTAAATGACGCTACTACCTCTTTAAATATGGTATTGGCATGCTCATTACATGTACATCTTGATCGAAACTTGAACCAATCCGGAAGATTGATAGTGGAGTGACAATTTAAGTACCATCACTGAAATTAATTGATTCTCTGTGCCTATAATAGCTGTGTGGGTTCCCCTAATAATACAGGCAATAATTAATATTTTCCATTATGTTTTCCTTGCAGGAAATGTTGTTCCGGAGAACCTGTTTATTGGTAGAATATGAGGACGCTAATAAATCTGTTGACCGGGCCAAACCAGCCAAACGACAAGCTGTGAGTACAGTGATATATATATCTCAAATGAACTGGATTTGATGTACACCCACCCCCACTATAATTATCACTACATGTCTTATTTGCTGGACACATTAAACACACCCTTTATTGTTCAAGGTGGAATGCAACTTTTGGTGTTTGGATTCTCTTCTTTATGTTTCATGCAGGTTGATAAATGATAGAAATATTGGTCTATCTATTTTGCTTGGTTTAATTTAAAGTTTTTTTTGTTTGCAAGAAACTTTAAAAAAAACTCTTCCCCCAATCCCGGTTGAATTTGGATTTGCAAACCGTCATCGGTTACCTTTCATGCCTTTATCTTCCCTTGATTTCGATGTCACATCCGTCGGAAGACTGACCGTTACAAGTATTTACATCTGACCAGCGGTGTGAACACGTTCAGATAAGCGATGTAATTTTTCTTTTCTGAAATTGGCCATGGTCAACTGGAGTGCTTTCCTAAAGATACTAGGACACAAAATACTTTGAATAAAATCAATTGAAGTAGGTAGGCTGATAAAGTGGTCTGTGTATACCGACCACGCTTGGGGCCAGATTATAGTGTCAGTTATGACAGGGTTCTGGTTTATCAAGGTTCGACATACCTAAAATTTGAGTATTGGAAACATGGATGATACATGTATTTAGAGGTTGGTCGTTCTACCTAGGTGTCAGTATTGACTGGTTTCAATGTAATTCCTTCATCAAAAATAAAATATGAAAAAACTTTGCATTTCACCTTAAACAGACATGTATTCCAGGACATTTGTCTATTTACCCTCACGGAAATAGGGCGCAATTAGGGCGCATTTAAGGCGCAAATGGGGCGCATGAATTGAGACAGCTAGGGCGCAGTTGGGGCGCAATTGGGGCGCGCGCCCTATCTGCGCCCCCAATTTTGCCATTAGACTCAATATGGCTAGGGCGCAGATTAGGGCGCGTTCCAAATATGTTAATTGCGCCTTATATGCGCCCTATTAGAGAATAGGGCGCAGTTGGGGCGCAGTCTTAGGGCGCAGATAAGGCGCAGTTGGGGGCGCAGTTGGGGCGCGATTAGGGCGCACTCTCAGAATAATGGCATGAATGTTGTACTGATAGGGCGCATTTGGGGCGCAGTTAGGGCGCAATTAAAGCGCAGTTAGGGTGCAGTTGGGGAACAGAATAGTATACCTGCCAGGCTAACCATGTTCTAACCTCAGTAAATAAAGTTTATCTATCATGTACATAAACTGAAGATATAAGGTGAAAGATGATTATTGGCATCTAACTAGTCTAAATAAATCTAATTTTACTCTGCTCTGTAGATATTATTTTCATCTACATGTACAATGTGCATTCATGGTTAGAATTACATTTATTAGAAAATGTATACATGTGCATGGAATACAGTGTACTACAGTCAGCTGTTGTGGAATTAGTACATTAGGTCATCTGACACTTTCACTCACTTTTTCTTGAGTTTTTTTCTTCAAATTACTTCTACACACATCTGAAACCCTTCACATCATCCACTATCCACAAAACAGAGGTATAACACTCACCAAAATCTTGTTAAATGGGCATGAAATCTTCAAATTCAAAATGGTTTTTTGAAAACCAATATGTCTGCCTTTCTTTTGTTAATATCAGCCAATAAGATAAAGGTCATGTGACAGTTTTGACTAATCAGATAACATGCTATTGTGCAGATAATAGGGCGCAGATAGGGCGCAGATAGGGCGCAGTTGGGGCGCAATTAGGGCGCACTCTGAGAATAATAGCATGAATGATGTACATGTACTGGTAGGGCGCAGTCGGGGCGCAGATAAGGAGCAATAGCTTCTTCAAGTAAAAGTCTGATTTTTTTGTTGAAATAATGTTATTAAATTTAGTTTGAAAGTTCAAATTTTACATTAATGAATTCATAGCTCAGAATAGTGAAGAAAGCAGACAGTCTGAATTTTTGGAAAAAACTTTTTTGACTAAGACATGCATGCACATGTCTTTAAAATGACACACATGCATATGTGATTACTAGCTAAATGAATGTTGGTGAAAAAAAGTCCAGAAGGCACAAGTATACATGTAGGGTTCACTCTGAATTTTAGATAAAATGGTTATGTCCAGAGGGCGCATTTAGGGCACAGTCTGAGTTCTCGAAAAAGTAGTTAAGTCCACAGGGCACAGATAGGGCGCAGTCTGAAGTTTGGAGAAAACATCAATGTCCACAGGGCGCAAGTAGGGCGCAGTCCGGATATCAGAGAAAATTTCAAAGTAAATAAGGCGCAGTTAGGGCGCGCGCCCTATCTCTAGCTTCTAGGGCGCATTCATGAAGGGCGCAATTAGGGCGCAGCAGGGTGGATGGGATGAAGAAATGGGGCGCAATTAGGGCGCAGTAGATAGACAAGGCGCAAGTAGGGCGCAATTGGGGCGCAGATGGGGCGCGCGCCCTATTTCCGTGAGGGTACTTACATGTACCGAATTGCAGGCTTTATCTACATGAACAATACAAGATCATGAATGGTGAATACTTAGGTGAAGGCAAATATTTAGAACCAGTATCCTTTTATTTCAGGTTTGCAGCAATTAGTTGATTTCAGATAATATAATTTCAAATTTATCTCTGAATAGTTTGTTTCATTCATATATTCCAATTGGCCTTTCCCCATATCGTTGTCAGTTGGGAAGTGTGCAGTGAGGTGCGATACGGTTGCAACCTTGCCTCCAAATTTTTAGGGTAGTCAAATTCGGCATCTCCCTATGCTTCAGCTCGGAGTAATATCTCTATAACTAGCAATATCTGACCTTTTTTCAACTTAAATTGTCTAAATATCCATCAGGATATAAGCATATATGTAATGGTCCTTTCTTCAGATAGTCATTGTAGGGTACGTAATTTGATGCATATATTTACAAAATTTTCACCAGTTATCACTGATTAAAAACATGTCTCCATGTTGTAGCATAGGGAGAAACCAAATTTGACTGAGCTCAGAAATTTACAGGCGGCGCTCTGACTGGCTTGGGTCAGGCCTCTCTGATGTCAAGGTCTATTTCAGGTTACTAGGTTGCTGCATTTTCCTCACTTCGTGCCCATCTTTTCTATTTTATGATTTGTATGTGTGCAGTACTGTATAAGGATCTCTCAACCTATTACACATTTAAAATGATGCTATCCATCTGTCAATCCTTTATAACAATTAATGTTGATGATTGAAAGAGATTTGAGAGTCATTATGCGCAAGTCAACATACATGTTTATTGTGTTACTCTTTCTCCATTGGACCATTCCCCATCACGTGTCTGTCGCTGATTTTTTATGTCGACTCTGTAGCGGGCCCATATATGTGATAATAACTTGGCGTGACCTTTGCGTCTTCTCAGCCAATGAAAACAGTCATTTGATTGGCCGTCGGTTTAAACTTTGGCTGACAGCAAAGCAAAATGCCTGCTATTTGCTATATATTCTAACTGCTTTCACCAATTTAACCAGAAACAGATCAATGACAGTGTCATATAATAAAACAATTACAGTCTTTTGATATCGGTCAATATGTGGTTTTGTGGACCTGAGAATTTTTTTTTCACTGTGACCAATATCAAAAGACTGTTATTGTATGATGTTCAATGTGTTCAGTGCCATCACAATCAACTAAGCTTCAATATGTTTTCATGTAAACGGAAGATGTGATCAAAGCCATATATCCATGCTCAGTTACAATGACTCCATAAATACCAGTAAACTGTCTTGGTTGGCGACATTCATGTACGTCATGCGGGTAATGTTCTTGTATTCAGAGAAGACTTCACTGAACATCAATTATTACATGTAATCGTATAATCTATCACTGGAATATGAATGATATAATATATTGCGGATAGGGCTTACACTGTCTCTTTCATCCTTCGATATTTGTCACTTGATTAGATATTTTACAGGAATCTGTTCGATTCCCATGAATTAATTTGCGGGAGTGCTGCATCGGATTCCCCGTGAAAAAGAAAGTGTATATTTTCCAATGATCGAATATGCTGTCTTTCTGGCCATTACAATCAAAGATTGATTAAGTCAAGTATCTAAAATGCATATATATACAGAACATATAAATTTATTGCTCAAATCGACACCTGCTATTGCTAGCTCATGATGGTTCGTTTATCATCACCATCTGCCCTCATTTTTGCCTCTGCACCGAAGATTCATTTTATTTGTTATTTTTGGTCTGCATTCAATGTCTAGGACACAAGTTGTTTTAGCAGTGTATGCCGACAAGCATGGAAAGTTCACACGCTTCAAGTTGTCAGAGATTAGAGAGCTAATTTATAATTATGCTGCTAAGGTTGTTCATACTTAAACAATTAATTAGAGAACAATCATGTATTTATTGTTTCTGCGAACAGAATTAACAATTCACTCATCAGCTTGTTTCAACACATATCTCATATAGAATACTTGGTGCCTAACTAAAAATAGAAATAAAAACAAAATGCGCCCGCCCGTCCCCCTTTCCTATCGTACAGGTGATGATAAACAAAGCATCTAGTTTACGAGCCTGCATGTAACGTGTTCATTTGATATCCATCGTGATATCCTGGCTGTGTATAGCAGTACATTATCAGAACTTCTAATACAAATTTCTGATCAGTTTATTACTCCCAAGATCATAGATACAAGTAAGAGAACTATTCAACTTCTGTCAGATTTACCCGACATCACCATGGTGACGGCGAGTCCTCCAGTAGTTCAATCACAGACCAATCCCATTTTCATCTTTCAAACTGAAATGTTTCTGTTAAGATCAAATAGATGGAAATCAGGAGAAATTGATGGGAAGCCTGGGTCTGCCCTCACGGTTTCTAAAGCTGATAAAGAAGTTACCATTTACCAAGGAAAAACTCACTGAAGTTCGAGAAACCAATTTTTTTTTTTCAGTTCTGCGAAAAATCTGTTTTTATACTCTCAAACTTAAATGTGGTCTAAAACAAAGGATGTTTGAAATGGACTTTTATCTGTTTTTGCCTTTTTCAGGCATTTACATTAGCATGGATTTTTTGTAATATATATATAAAATATGACCCCTTGAATCACAATGATATTTCGATGTAATTTCATGGCAGATACATGAATGGTGCCCTTTGGCTGTGCCTAAAAATCAACTCATTTACGGAGAGAAAATATGACAAAAAACGAAATCGCAAAATTTTACAGATTTTTCTGGAAATTGAGCCGAATTTGACCATTTTTCGAGGGAAAATGAAACAAGCTTGGAGGGGAATGATCGAGATTCAGTTTTCTATAACATATCAGTGCTGTGTCTTAAAATAATAGTTTAATCATGCACTTTCAGAAAATATATACTTATAACTTGGGTTAAAGATTTTAGACAACTGCATGGTGACCGAAAAGCAGAAATTCCTTGCCAAATTCAAGAATCCCTGGATTGCACCCTAAACACATACAGAAGTTTTTGCTATTCGAGTGTATAACTTTTCCTTTATCGGTTTATCTTGAAGCCATTAGGAATTCCTCTGTGATTGGCTGAATGTTATTCCAATATACATGTGTACACAACCGGCCAATAAAAATGCCAGATTTCTTTTGGAAAATTTGAATTGACCAGTCAAAGGTTTCAAAACTGAGAGATATCCCATGATGCAATGTTTTTTTTCCCCACAAAACTCCGCTGGATGTGCTCCATGAAATCTCTTTGGATTTGAAGGCCCTTGAGAGTGGAAAAGTCATCAGAGTTTTTTCAGTACCATTGCAATTTTGCGGAACCAACTTGATGTCGAATTTCAGTCATCTGGCAAAATTAGAAAGGTCAATTTATTGGAATCACAGTAAGATTTATTAAAATCACAACATTCAATGTAATTTTTGATTCACTGATAACGTAAATAAGAACAAAATGAGATTTATCAAAATCATGTGATGCATTGAGTCGTCATGCACATCCCAGGCATGTCAGGTCATGGGATTGATTCATGGTGTCGCTATGGTTTCTCAGGCCATGGAAAGATTTGAGGGCCTCAGCTCCTCCGACAGCTTGCTGTAAGAGGTGACTAACTGGGGCACCCTTGGGGTTTCCAGGTGTAGATAGGAATTTCCAAATCACAATCAAAATGAGATTCATAAAGATCACAACGTGATTCAACCAAATCACACTGAGATTCATCCAAATCACAGATTCATCCAAATCACAGATTCATTCAAATCACAATCACCATGTGATTCATCCAAATCACAATGAGATTCATCCAAATCACAATTAGATTCATCCAAATCACAATGAGATTCATCCAAATTACAATCACCATGTGATTCATCCAAATCACAATGAGATTCACCCAAATCACAATGAGATTCATCCAAATCACAATTAGATTCATCCAAATCACAATGAGATTCATCCAAATCACAATGAGATTCATCCAAATCACAATTAGATTCATCCAAATCACAATGAGATTTGGATTGAGATTCATCCAAATCACAATGAGATTCATCCAAATCACAATGAGATTCATCCAAATCACAATCACCATGTGATTCATCCAAATCACAATGAGATTCACCCAAATCACAATGAGATTCATGAAATCACACTGTGATTCATCAAAATTACAATAAGATTAATTAAAGTCACAATGAGATTTATCAAAATCTTTGTGGAATTAATTATAATTTTAATGAGATCCTTGCGAAAAGGGATTGCCTTACACAACAACATTGTGGCTCGTACTTCTCCATCGATTAACCGCCCTACAGAATGATCATTCGAGTGTTGACATCATGATGATGGATCTGGATTTCACCTGAAACTGCCAGAGATACATGCACATAGAAACTCAGGTAAGTGGAATATTGTTTCTGAATATACACTGCCATTATTGATTTTGAGAAGACAAGTATAAAATGCCAGGTATATGCATGATATGTGACAGTTTGTGATGGTTGCTTGGAAACAAAAATCTAATTCTCACTGGTCCTGTTGCTACAGTGATTGAACATTGTTTGGAGGCTATTGAAGCCCTAGCTACCAAAAAAATAAGGGCTGTAAATGATAGTGCTTTTAATTCTTGGATGGCCATTGCATGTTTGGTTCTTTGTTATACAAGGGTTTTGGACAGTTTAGTTGGCGAGAAAGGGGAGGAGAGTGGCACATGATGATGACAATTTGGTACCGTGACATGAAAATCTTGGCAGTAACCATGGTAACAAATAGAAAATAAGAGGGAAACTTAGGGCAGGTGCATGTAGATTGAAGGGCCATTTTGAAGAGCGTTGAAGAGTGTGACTGAGTGGCGTTGGAATGGGAGGTGGACATTGTCAATAGAAGAGGGGGAAGGGAGGGGTGACAGTTTCTAAATACGTACCCTCCCCGTATCCTTCCTCCTACACACTTCATCAATATTTATAATTTTAGTACATGTACACCCAAGAAAGCAGTTCCTACACAATTGAGATCTAGTTGGGGAGCTTCTTGAATTTAGGGCATACTAGGAACTGGCATAAGGCATTCCAAACGGTGTGGCATGGTGCGCTGAGTTGGAACTCTTAGGAACACCCTGGCATCCATTTTCGGACTCAATAAAGAAAGGATATGGCTTGCCATACAATAGCACAGAGGGAATGGCAGGGAATGGCATTCCAATTGGAACTCCTATCCATGCTGATCAGAACACTACACTGAGCATAGTGTATCCCATTTGGATATAAACCAGCATTCCTAATATGCCATTCCTTTCAAGGAACTCCCTTATTAAATTTTATCCATATTTTTTTACCTGTGTACAAATGTAAGTGACTGTACGAAGCAAAGTATGAGGCTATACCGAATCATAGTAGTTTTCAGTGGCTTTCGCAAATTCAAGGCCTGCATATTCAATCACTCACTCATTGATTTTTCATCCCCCACTCTATAGGTATATTTGAGGCCCACTCCCTCCTCAATAATGCTCGCTTCACTTCGTGTATGATCTTGAAGCTTACATCCTACCCGAAGGTACTGAGTCCACCCTATATCTCCTGAAGCCTCGCCCCACCCCATAACTTCATACATGTTAGTTTCAAATTTATATAAAACATATTTGAATTTTTAAATTCTTGTTTCAATTTCAAAATTCAACTTAAGTTTACATCTGTAAGTTTTAATTTCAAATTGATATTAAAATTTTTGAAATTTAAAAATGTTAGATCTAAACTTTCTAAATATTGTGTATAATTTCCCAAATTTTGCATTCAAATTTTTTACCAAATGTTTCATTCGGAACACCGGTTTCCTTCTATAGATGTATATGGTACAGGTATGGACATCCATTAAGCAGACAGGTGAGCTAATTAAGCTTAAAAGCTCCAGTCCCATAAGACTTAAGCCTTAATCCGTATTATTAATTATTTCTAGAATACCGGTTCAAATTGTGGGCAGATCTCTGGAGAAGTGATTATAGATTTGATAGGTGCTATTAATATAAATGATTACGCTGTTACCCTGATTATATAATGAACTTTAATTATTATCAATTCATGAAATGGGATCTAGATTGTGAGTCCATTGTTTATGGGAGAAATTTTAATTATTAATCAATTCATGAAATGGGAAAGATTGTGAATCCATAGTGTGTGGGAGAAAGGGTGGTCAGGTTTTTCTGCATTTTCACAAGAATTTGGGTTTTTGCCTTTCACATTTAGTACCTCAGTTTGTAAAGGACATCATGCAGTAGTACGGTACCATGTTGTTGTCGTAACACATGATTGTTGTCACCCCTGAAGAAGTTCAGATCTTGGAATTAACAAAGTAACCGACTGAAACTTTGTACATACATAATATAGACTTGTTGTCTTCATGCAGTGCTCGAAAATTAAATTTTTAATGAGTCACCATTTGGCGAAAGAAGACGGAAATTTAGTTGCCACATTGACAATTGTTTTTTTCAAGGCATGTATTGTGCAAAATAATCATCTCCAGAGCATGTCATAGCGCTAGTCCGTTGCCAATGCCAACCACATAGATTTCGCCCAGAAATTTCGGTGATTGTAACTTTTAAACCTGGGCTGAGTGTTCTATCATCAATGAAGCTAATTTCTCTTCTTCCAAGAAATAATCTGGAATGCAGTTAAAAGACATACAGGAACTTTCAGCATGCCGCAAAAGAAAAGTAGACTTTGATCTGTGATATCAATCTAGCAGTCATGGCAGTTGCCGATCGAATCTGCCAAAAAATTATGGATTACTTTCCGTTTTGGATGGAGTGGACACAGTTTGGCTTTGAAAATTTGATGTGATTCTACGCTTTACGGATGACAGACATTTAGCAGCGGTCATGCTATATGCATGTTGTTCTTCGCTGCTACGTGTATCCAATCTTCCTGCTTGAAAAGATTCTCCATTTCCTTTGCAAATTCGGTCAATGATCACTCACAAATGAAACTCATTAGCTGGCATTTAACACGGATGATGGACCAGCTATCTGTGGCGAGTAGGTTCGGCTTATAGTGTTGGACACACCGGTTCTCATCAGATCACCAAAGTTAAGCTCGGTCAATTCTTGGATGGGTGACCGGTTGCTGTACTGGCTGGGCTGATCAGTGTCTAGGATAATAGGAACTGTGGACACTCGTGTCATGTACATGTAGGCAGCGTCGTGACTGAAACAAGGTTGAAAATGACGTTAAACCCTACTACTCACTCACTGTCTCTGGCGAGTTGTTTCCAGCATGGTTTCTGATGAGTTTCTTCAACAGTTAAAAATAATTTTCCATCAGGCTGTCCTGCAAAATATCTAATTCAATTTATGAATGGAAATCTCAAAACAGTATGTTATTTGAACCTCCTGAAATCCGCCTCAAAATCAGCACTCACCAACTTTTGAATGTTGAAGGTGTATGCGCTCGCTTTGTTGAAATATAATGAAAATGATATTTCATTCCACAAATTGTCTGTAACCTCGTCAGGGGTGAGAGAGGTGTGTCGGTGCTAGACGAGGTTGTATATTGCAAATCATGTGCAATATACAACATGTGCCACATTGTAACAAAATTTTAACATGTTTTGTTACAATGTTGCACGAGGCTAAAGTTCGAATGTTGGTCCATCTGTCGCTTAACCTTTGCTTGTCCATGTGATATCTCCCGTTCCAAGGCATGGATTGGTATCAAACGTTATACCTTTACCCATGGGTCAAAGAGGAACGCCATTCATTTTGAGGTCAAAAGGTCAAGGTCACTGGTTGGAAAATCCGTAATCGTTGTAATTTATTATGATTATGCTATAAGTACAGTTAAGAGATGTGGATTGTATATAGCCTGTTTATTTTCACCACTCAGCCAATGTTGGCTGAAGGTCTGCTTGCATGGTCCATCCATCCATCTGTTCAGCTTGCTTGTTAACACTATATCTCTTGAAGGATTAAAGCCAGGCAGTGGCTTTTTAAATTCATACAACATATGCAACTGGCGATGAGTCAAAAGCCAAGTGAAGATGACTGGCCTTGACCTATAATTTCTAGGTCAAATTTTTGAAGGAGTATGTCTATGCTCTCCAATTTCCTAATAAGTATGTAGCTGGCGATTGACTAGATGCCTTTCTAATTGTCCTCCGCCTCACGAGTCGGGAGGACTTTGAAACACCTGGTGTCCGTAATTCCGTCTTTCCGTTGCACAATGACATTTCTTGCCATTGAACCGCTCGACTTCAAACTTGTAGAGTGCCTTGACATCAATGAGAGTACAGTCGGGATTGCTTTTCAGTTTCATGTGTAATCCAAGATGGCCACCATCAACCATCTTGATTTTCAGCAGTTGGATCTTCACACACCTGGTGTCCGTAATTCCATCTTTCCGTTGTACAATCATGACATTTCTTGTCTGACTAAACTCGAGAACTGTTGGACCGATCGACTTCAAACTTGGGGGGTGTCCTGACATCAGTGAGAGGATGGCTGGGATTGCTTTTCAATACCTGTGTAATCCAAGATTTTTTGACTGACCTAATTCTAGTTATTGCAGTATCTAGAAGGATCATGGCTTGGCTCTTTAAATTTCCCTACAGTACATTTTGCAACTGGTGAATTAGTTGAAGTCTATTCAAGTTGACTGACCTATTTCATAAAGGTCAGATTCTAGTTTAAACAATATGTTTGAAGGGCTATACTTAGGCATGCAGGGGCATATATATTCAGGGCCATATTGGCTCAGACAGGGTAATTTAAATGTCGTTTGGTACTGTCGGTGACAAATCACCAGAAATGTGGGCTGAAATAAAATCAATCTTCTGTTGTTGATAATTGTACAAATTTTTGGACTGACAAATCTCACATGTCTATTAAACTCTCGATTAAACAAATTTTAATTAAATTAATTAATTAATTACTTAAACCTGCAATTAAACAAATTTTAAATTATTTTGTAATTGAACACATCCCTGTAACCAACATCAGTTATGGCGGGAGAAAGGATTGATTAAACACCATCCAGCAAATGATAATAGAGGAATATAATTGCACTGATATAAGGCCATTATTGCATATTTGTTCTGACAGGACTGTTCAGTATTATGTCACAACATTGGCTTATGTGTATTTGAACAACCAATAACATCAGTTTATCCTTGTTTACATGGACTGTACAATGACATGTAATCATGGAATATTAACACCTTCAGCGATGGGATAAGCAAATATTGTCTGAGAGAAGTTACACAGTAAGAAGTATTATGAAACCAGTGGAATGGAAACCATTAAATTGCTGTCCTGTTTCAAATTGAGAGTTTGCAAGTTTTAGCTATACAGCCATGAGTCTCGGGAGGTTTTTGCATCTCCCCTTCTCAAAATGACTTCCTAAATTCTTGAAATTTAACATGGTGGATATTGAAATAAGCTGTCCTGTTTTCAGGAAAACCCTGGAAAATATGGAATTAAGACTTCAAACTGAATATATAATGGTATTTGAGATGGTACATTGGCCACTGTCCCATTTTTCTGATCGACCATGATTTTTAAAAACAGGTCCCTGTCCGTCTGCACCCCTGACGGAAAAAGTGGAACAAAAATGTTAAGTTTTTGGTCTCACCCTATGTCTCCTGAACTAATTAAGCCCCCTGACTCACTGAATCCTCATATATATTCCAGGTGCTAACATCATGGTACACTTATTCAACCGATCTACTACTCGGGGGGAGGATATCTCTACCCCCAGGGCACCAAATCTGATCCTATATCTCCTAAACTATTCCTCGCTTGACACCTACCCTTTTATATTCTGGGAGCTTACATCATGCTACACTTATTCAACCAATCCACTACAGTCAGGAGGATGTCCCCACCGCTGGGGCAACAAGCTCAACTCTATATCTCCGAAACTAAGCCTCGCCCGACCCTATACCATCTATTTTCTGAGAACTTAGACCCTTTGCTAGACTTATTCAAGCCATTCACTACCCTTGGGAGGATACATGTCCCCTCCCTCAGGGCACCAAGCCCCACCCTCTATCTCCTAAAGCCTGACCTGACCCCTTATACTTCTTACATTCTGGGAGCTTACAACCATGCTATGTACACTCAATCAACCCATTACACTCAGGGGCGTGTTCCCACCACCGGGCTTCAAGCCCCACCCTCTATCTCTTAAACTAAGCCTCACCTGATCCCATACCCTCATATATTCTGGATGCTTACAACCATGCTACACTTCATCAACTCATCCACCTACCCTCGAGAACATGTCCTCACCCCCCGGTGTACCAACCTCCACCCCCTAAACTATAAGCCTCACCTCACCCCATACCCTCATATATTCTGGATGCTTACAACTATGCTACACTTCATCAACTCATCCACTACCCTTGGGAACATGTCCTCACCCCCAGGGCACCAAGCCCCATCCTCTATCTCCTAAACTATTTAAAGACCCGCTTGACCCCATACCCTCAGATATTCCGGGACCTTACATCATGCTACTCTTGTTGAACCCATCCACTACCCTCGGGAACATGTCCTGTCCCTCAAGGCACCAAGCCCCACCCTCTATCTCCTAAAGTCTCACCTGACCCCATCCCCTAAGTTTATATTCTGGGAGCTTAAAACCATGTTACACTTTCACCCATCCATTACCCTAGGAGCATGTCCCCACAGCCGGGACAACTATCTCCTGTACTTGTGCAAAGTCCACTCAACCACTACTCTCATATATTCC
>JAVTVY010041455.1:0-17676 GCA_036873755.1 Hanleya hanleyi | reverse complement strand
TACAGCCATAAGACCTTGAATGGGATTGCGTTTCGAGAAAATCCGCCTACAGGTGGCGCCACCACTTGGCGTTAAATGAGCCTACTGGCTAGGTTAATACATGTACCAGATGGGGTTTCCGGGCGATAAATCTCCAGTGGTTTGATGCTTTGATTTGAAATTTTTCTCACTGATGTACAGCCATAAGAGCTTGAATGGGATTGCGTTTCGAGAAAATCCGCTTGCAGGTGGCGCCACCACTTGGCGTTAAATGAGCCCACTGGCTAGGTTAATACATGTACAAGATGGGGTTTCCGGGCGATAAATCTATAATGGGTTGACGCTTCCCATTGAAATTTTGTTCATTGGTTTACAGCCATAAGACCTTGAATGGGATTGCGTTTCGAGAAAATCCGCCTACAGGTGACGCCACCACATAGTGTTAAATGGTCCAAGCCTAGGTTAATACATGTAAAGATGGGGTTTCTTGGCGATAAATCTCCAGTGGTTTGATGCTTTGACTTGAAATTTTTCTCACTGATGTACAGCCATAAGACCTTGAATGGGATTGGGTTTCGAGAAAATCCGCTTGCAGGTGGCGCCACCACTTGGCGTTAAATGAGCCTAGCTACTGGCTAGGTTAATACATGTACAAGATGGGGTTTCCGGGCGATAAATCTATAATGGGTTGACGCTTTCCATTGAAATTTTGTTCATTGGGTTACAGCCATAAGACCTTGAATGGGATTGCGTTTCGAGAAAATCCGCCTACAGGTGGCGCCACCACTTGGCGTTAAATGAGCCTACTGGCTAGGTTAATACATGTACCAGATGGGGTTTCCGGGCGATAAATCTCCAGTGGTTTGATGCTTTGATTTGAAATTTTTCTCACTGATGTACAGCCATAAGAGCTTGAATGGGATTGCGTTTCGAGAAAATCCGCTTGCAGGTGGCGCCACCACTTGGCGTTAAATGAGCCCACTGGCTAGGTTAATACATGTACAAGATGGGGTTTCCGGACGATAAATCTATAATGGGTTGACGCTTTCCAGTGAAATTTTGTTCACTGGTTTACAGCCATAATACCTTGAATGGGATTGCGTTTCGAGAAAATCCGCCTACAAGTGGCGCCACCACATAGTGTTAAATGGTCCTAGCCTATGTTAATACATGTACAAGGTGGGATTTCCGGGCGATAAATCTCCAGTGGTTTGATGCTTTGACTTGAAATTTTTCTCACTGATGTGCAGCCATAAGACCTTGAATGGGATTGCGTTTCGAGAAAATCCGCTTTCATGTGGCGCCACCATTTGGCGTTAAATGAGCCTACTGGCTAGGTTAATACATGTACTAGCTAGATGGGGTTTCCGAACGATAAATCTATAATGGGTTGACGCTTTCCATTGAAATTTTGTTCATTGGTTTACAGCCATAAGACCTTGAATGGGATTGCGTTTCGAGAAAATCCGCCTACAGATGGTGCTAAATGAACCTAGCCTAGGTTAATACATGAACAAGATGAGAAAATCCGCCTACAGGTGACGCCACCACTTGGTGTTAAATGGGCCTAGCCTATGTTAATACATGTACAAGATGGGGTTTCCGAGGCGATAAATCTCCAGTGGTTTGATGCTTTGACTTGAAATTTTTCTCACTGGTGTACAGCCATAAGAGTTTGAATGGGATTGCGTTTCGAGAAATTCGCTTGCAGGTGGCGCCACCACTTGGCGTTAAATGAGCCTATTGGCTAGGTTAATACATGTACTAGATGGGGTTTCCGGGCAATAAATCTCCAGTGGTTTGATGCTTTGACTTGAAATTTTTCTCACTGGTGTACAGCCATAAGACCTTGAATGGGATTGCGTTTTGAGAAATTCGCTTGCAGGTGGCGCCACCACCTGGCGTTAAATGAGCCTACTGGCTAGGTTAATACATGTACCAGATGGGGTTTCCGGGCGATAAATCTCCAGTGGTTTGATGCTTTGACTTGAAATTTTTCTCACTGGTGTACAGCCATAAGACCTTGAATGGGATTGCGTTTCGAGAAAATCCACTTGCAGGTGGCGCCACCACTTGGTGTTAAATGGTCATACACTGGGTTAATACATTTACATGTACCAGATGGGGTTTCCGGGTGATAAACATCCAATGCGTTCTTTTCCGCAAAGCAAAAGTCAAGATTTTGTCATACCCCAATGCAATACCACAAATTTTTCTGTGTAACGTCACCTGTCAGCTGGTGGACAGGCATATTCCAAATATCCTCCTTACATCTTTTAAAAAAAATACCAGTAATGATTATCCACTACAATACTATTTCATGATCAACTTTTGCTCTTTAGGCGGGGGCATTTATCACCTTCAGTGATAATTAATCCACATCCCATCAAATATGCTTCTCCAAAGGGGGCATACTCACTGATGCTGTTACCTCTAGTTTAACAATCACAAAACGTTTCTCAGTGAAAGAGGTATTTGTCTTCCAACCACTGATAACGATATACCGAAAGTTTACTGTACTCCCAAAATGCATAAATCGCCATACAAAACTAGATGCATAGCTGGTTATAGAAGCTGCACGACCAAGCTTCTTTCAACCCTGCTGACGAGTGTCCTACAGGAGGTAAAATCATTTTGGGAAGGAGTTCTGGCATTGAATGCATGTGGATATTGAAACACTCAAAATGTCTTATAAAAGAACTTGATGCCAAAGGTCACATATTGTACAGACATGTATCCACATGGGACTTTTCCACTCTCTTTACTACAACGCCTCATTACGACCTTATTGAACGTCTTAGTGACGCTGATACATTAATGTCGGGAGCCATAAAGCATTCTTTAGCTCTACTACATTCAGGGGATATCATTCATGGGATGTTTTCCCCATTAATAATATCTATGTAAAATTTGGCAATAGAATATATCAACAGCATAAAAGTATTCCAATGGATACTAATTATGCACCCCTTTTGGCTGACCTATGTCGCTTTCAAAATTAAATTATTTCAAAGCCCGTTCCTTCTCATTCACCAAACGCTATATAGAAGATCATCGTGCTGTGAATAATCGCTATATAAATGACGCAGTGAATGATATATATCTACCTTCACTGGATTTGAAGGAAACTGCAGATGGCCCTAACGGCACATCTTATTTATACCTAAATCTCTATAAAAATGAAGCTGGCATTCTCTCTTTGATATTTTTTGAACATCGTGGTGTCTTCCTGGCATCATTGAAAACTGTTGACCGCTTCTCTCTTGCAGGATATTAGGCTAGTTTTATGTACACTATGGTTTATTCTTTTAATTTGGTGCTAATGCTATTATATGAATTAGGTCTTTGGATTATGGACGCGGAAATTCTTTGATGAACGACGGATGCATGCTGGATGACGGACTAGACGCTTGTATTAGGAAATTTATTGCAACAAAGCATCAGCTTTGGAGTTGATTTTGGAGCTCAACTCTTGATGAGAGAAAGTATGCGCCCTATGAAAAAGACGCACCTGTACGCTAGACTAGCGGGAAGCAATGACAACTTCTGAGAGGCGATGGAAATACTGTGACAATGAGTGTTCGCTCTATGTGCCCAAATCATCGGACAACATGCTTTTTGAGCTTTTGAACTTTTTTATTTCCAGGATTCCAAAATCCAGGTCAAAGTATGTGCTTGCCCTCAGTTGGAAAAATAATTAATCCAAATTAATTAATTAAATATACAATTTCAACAAAACGTTAGTAGTATATAAGGAGGACGAAGGGTCTCGTTTTTCAGGGAGGTAACTCTTGGTTCCCCTTTTTTCCAGGTTAAAGGTATAGGGGACGCCACATCGCTTTTCACCTCTGTGGCGCCAGGGGGCGCCACCAGCTCAAGGTCACGTGGAGGTCAAAAGTAGTTCCGGCAACCTTTAACCTTTGTATTCCACCGCGGTTTGGTGGTGATGCGGTCTGCCTCCGCGGACAGAAAGTAGTCCCAAATTCTCCGGCATTCTCCGGCAATCTTCAGGGGCGATAGGGGTCCCTAGTGTGCCGATTGGGTCGTATGAGGTATCAATGTGAAGCATTCTTGAAGGGGCATCTGATGGGGTGGGTGTGGGGTTGAAATATCGTCATTCTGCGCATGCGCGGTAGACCAAGGGTATGGAAATAGACGTTTTGGGATCTAGGGGAGCCCCTAGTGGTCCGATGGAGTCGAGTGAAGTATCAATGTGAAGCCTATGTGAGGGGGCATCCGATGGGCTGGGTGTGGAGTTGGAATAGGGTCATCCTGCGCATGCGCGGTAGACCAAGGGTATGGAAATACACGTTTTGGGATCTAGGTGGGCCACTAGTGGGTCGATGGAGTCGTACGAGGTATCAATGTGAAGCATTCGTGAAGGGGCATCCGATTTGGTGGGTGTGGGGTTGAAATATCGTCATTCTGCGCATGCGCAGTAGACCAAGGGTATGGAAATAGACGTTTTGGGATCGAGCGGGGTCCCTAATGGGTCGATGGAGTTGTATGAGGTATCAATGTGAAGCCTATGTGAGGGGGCATCCACCTGGACTAGTGTTTCGGTCGTTGTCCACATTCTGCGCATGCGCAGACAGGGAATTGTGGGAAAAGGGTATGAAAATAGACGTTTTGGGATGTAGGTGAGCCCCTAATGGTCCGATTGGATCGAGTGAGGCATCAATGTGAAGCTTATGTGAGGGGGCATCCGATTGGACTAGTGTCTCGGCCGTTGTCAACATTCTGCGCATGCGCAGACAGGAAATTCTGGGAAAAGGGTATGGAAATAGACGTGTTAGGGTTTAGGTGAGTCCCTAATGATCCTATGGTGTCGTATGAGGTATCAGTGTGAAGCTCTCGTGAGGGAGCATCCGCCTGGGCTAGTGTGTCGTTCGTTGTCAATAGTCTGCGCATGCGCAGTCTGGCCGTAGTATAGAAATAGACGTGTTGAGGTTTAGGTGGGCCCCTAATGGGCCGATTGGATCGAGTGAGGTATCCATGTAAAGCAGTCGTGAGGGAGCATCCGACGGGCTGGGTGTGACGTGGAACTGACGTCATTCTGCGCATGTGCAGTAGAGAAAGTGTATGGAAATAGACATTTTGGCGCCGACAGGGGTCACTATGGGTCCGATGGAGTCGTATGAGGTCTTCTGTTGAAGCTCTCGTGGAGGAGCATCTGACTGGACTCAGGGTTCATCCGTGTTCAGTGGTCTGCGCATGCGCCGTCTGGTCGTAGTATAGAAAGCAGACATGTTGCAGGCGTGAGGGAGTGTGTGTGTTTGTGACCCACCACTAGGGGTCCCTGGGTGTGGTTGGGTGGTGGTGTGGGTTCTGCGCACAGACGTCACTTCCAGGTTTCACTAAAACTACCTTCGAACACAGAAGAGTTTCAATGTTCCCCTTAGACGTAGGGTCCGTATGTTCAACATCCGGGGTTTTCCCCGGCCCGGCCCGGCCCGGCCCGGCCCCGCCCCGGTCGCAGCGCGCGCGCGGGTTATCCGGAAGTGCGCGGCATCACCGGAAGTGCACGGAAGAATGTCGGGTCAAAAGGTCAAAGGTAACATCCAAGTCAAAAGGTCTCCCTTTCGGCAATGTTCGGCAACAATGTTGCGGCATCGATATACAGAGCTTGAACCCAAAAAAGGGGATTGTAAATTAACCTGGGAAGGATGGGCAGTTCCATTTGGACCAATCAGCGGTCGAGAAAAAAGGGCCAATGAGCGATCGATAAAAGAACCAATGGACGGGTACTAGAATTTCGCTCACGTCTGCGCCTACACCCGGGTACTAGAAGGCTTTCGCCTGCGTCCGCGCCTACATCCGGATACTTCTATGTAGGTGTATAAAAGTGGGAATATTTAGGGCATTGCTGCATTCATTGGGCTATTTATCCTCATTTTGTGCTTAAGCTTTGACTAGTGAAATCTCATGTTAAATGAAATCCTATACAAAATAACATTACACTACCGAACAATCACGGACTTTCACGAAGGGCCGTCACAGGACGTAGTAGAAAAAAGCGCATTTCTAACCTTATTGACCTTATGGCGCAAGCGAGTATAACAAGTGCACATGACTCACACGGTGTATAAAACCCTATCCAACAGGTACACTATGAAGCCACCTCTCTCACCGTTCGCTTTTCATTCCCCACCATGGCAGCGAGCGGAACAGAGCTTGCGTTATTCCAACTGACGTCCGACGTCTACCTCATCGTCAATGACGATCACCTGGAGCTGGTCCAAGACGCACCGCAGAAGGTGAAGATTTTGTATTCGCTATCAGGCTGGACTCTATTGACACGATTGTTACAGGGAAAAGAGCCCGAAAGGGATTTCATGCACGTGGAAGTCGGTGTGCACATACGCACTGCTGGGGAGGATTCCCTTTTTCCCCGGTTGGAACAGAGTGGAGGTACCTATATCACACTCTGTCCACCCTTATGGATGGCACTGAAAGATGTACTCCCCGAGGTGGATGACTTACTACACCCCGAGGTGAAAGAAGGGACTGTGGCTACCCGGAGGCTTACACCTGGCTGCACCCTATTGTTGTACCCCAAACGAGTGGACCTCATCGATAGCGGACTTAGGTGTTGGTGTACGCCTGAACCCAAAGCGCACGTCTTTTTGTCACCGGAAGGATGGACTACCTTGAAACGGATGTTGTTGGGTGACCTGCACGGTGATAGCATTCACCTGTGTGACGACGTCTACATTTTCTGCTGTCCCTTTTTCGCTCGACTCCTCTGTCTGAACGACGGTGGCTTTACCCTGGGCCCCGATCTATGGACGGCTTTGGAACAAGCAGTCCCCATTGTCGATAAGGTACTATCTCTATAGGAGCCACATAACCAATCAGAATAGTACGTATCACGGACTACACCCGTAGAGCTACATCTAGGCGCGCATGTGTGACATGGTCTATAAAACACGTCCCTCTGGATCCCACACCTTCATTTCTACGGTTGCAGAGCCATGACGGAGATCCATCCCTGTGCGACTCGCATTTTACAGCATGCCACCGTGGTTAATTCACTCACGGGTTACCGAGCAGTGGTCCGGTCCATGTTTGCAGATGGCGACGACAACGAGGAGCGACGCCAGATCCTGAAAGAGTTCACAGAAGTGGTCCTCGACAGAGTGCACTCGATGGAGAGGTGTGCCATCACTCACCACTACTGGACTATGACAGCCATCCTTGATACTCGGGCTATGGACCACGAGCGCTCACGCCGGAACCAGCGACGGCTGGTTGGCTCACAATAATCTGTGCCCAATTGACCCTGGCGCTGTGCAATTGACAGTGGGACCTCACCATAAATACGAGGGTCAGACAGAGTGTGTGTCATTCACCGTTCGTCATTGGATCAACCATGTCACCAGTCCTACGAGCCATCCTTCCCCTTACACCCCGGGTGGGGTTACACGTCTATGAAGATAAAGTCACCCTCGTGGAAGACCGTGGAGATGTTTGCTGGTCGCGCGCTGAGACCGTATCGAATACGGTTACGCTACACCGTGACGGCTGGACCAAATTTAAACGGGTGTTGAGCGATGAGCTCGACGGAAACCTCATCCACATAGACAATGCCATCTACGTATACCGTGGACCCTTCTTCCCACGGCTGGGCCGTTACCAAGACCCTACGCGAGTCTTCACCCTAGACCCCGATCTGTGGACAGCCTTCGAGAAAGTGGTGCCTATTGTGGACCAGCTGTTTACACCGGACGAGCGGTCAGCTGTTCAGTTGGAGTGGGCTCGTGCCCTGAGTGAAGCGGCGGCAGAACCCAATAAACAAATTACCAAACCTAGCAATGAAGCGGAGGCAGACGATGATGCCATTGATTATCCGGCTAGACTCAGTCAGACCAGTGATATGACCACCCGATCCTTTGATCTCACGGGGTTCTCCCTATAAATACGAGAGACAGTCAAATCTTGTACCATTCACGTACTGACCATGACGGAGCATATAATACGGGCGTATCTCAGCTTGACCCCCGAGGTCTTCCTGCACGTTTATGCGGATAAGGTTGATATCATGGAGGAGGTGGGGGACATCTGTGATGCGGACCTTACACAACCGTGCCGGCTCACATTCGTCTGTCCCGAGAGGGCTGGACCAGATTCAAACGGGTGTTGTCTGGTGAACTGGACAGCGACCTCATTCACTTGTGTCACGATGTGTACATCCGACGCGGCCCCTTCTTTGCTCAATTGGCTGGGTTAGATGGGGGTACAGTGCATTTTACCCTTCACCCTGATCTATGGTCTGCATTGGAAGATGCCGTGGTAGATGTGGATCAAGTGCTTACGGAGGAAGATCGGTCATCTGACGACTTGGACTGGTCATTTACCATGGACAATGTGCTGGCAGAAGCCAACGAAGAAAATCAGAAAGAAACTCCGGCCCAAGATATACCCGTTATAAATAAACGATAGAGCCAGGGTCCATCATCATTTGTCACCATGAAGAGCTGGGAGAAGGTGTTGGATAACTTATACTACAGTCCCGACAGTCCGGCGGCCTATAGTGCATTGACGGCTCTCTATCGAGCGGCCAAACCCCAGGGGATACAACGTGCTCAAGTCCGAGATTGGTTAAGAAAACAAGACACCTATACCTTACATCGAGCTGCCCGTCGCCATTTTCTACGGAACCGGGTCATCGTAGGAGGACTAGATGCCCAATGGCAAGCGGATTTGGTCGATATGAGCGCCTTTGCCAAATACAACGATGGGAATCGGTATATCTTGACGTGCATCGATATCCTGTCGAAGTATGCGTGGGTGGTACCCATCCGGACGAAAACGGGGGCGAATCTCATAGCGGCGTTTAAGGACATTTTCAAGACCGGGCGCAAACCCATGTATTTGCAAACCGACGAAGGCACGGAATTCCTCAACAGACCGTTCCAACAGTTTCTGAAAGCCCAGAAGGTGTTTTTCTTCCATACGTACAACGCGACCAGGACATTCAAAGGCCGCATGTATAAATATTTCACCTATAAGAATACAAGGCGGTACATCGATGTTCTCCCGAAACTTGTGAGTGGTTACAATCGAGCATATCACCGGAGTATAGAGAGAGCCCCCATTACCGTGACCCAACGCAATGAAGCCCAAGTCCGGCGTGTCTTGTACCCCAGGCAATCGCAGCGAACGACGAAGGAGGTGTACAAGGTCGGGGACCCTGTACGGATCAGTAAAGTCAAGGGTCAATTTGAGAAAAGTTACTTGCCCAACTGGAGCGATGAGCACTTCCTGATTAAACGGCGCCTACCCCGACAGCAGCGAGTCTATGAACTGGAAGATATCAAGGTGAACCGTTGCTAGGGACGTTTTACGAGACGGAATTACAGCCTGTCGTAAAAACACAGCAAGACTACTACACGGTGGAGCAGATTTTGAAAACGGAAAGTCGGCGTGGCAAACTGTTTCATTTCGTCAAATGGCAAGGCTGGCCCTGTTCCTTCAATTCCTGGGTCGCTGCCAACCAGGTGAAACGACTATAAAGCCAGACACCACTGCCGTCATCCTTCATTCCACGTCCGATCACAGTGCTATGGACAAACAGCAGCTGCCTCTGAACACAGCGTCTCCCAAAACGCGCAAAGCGCAAGTGGGCTTTGTGGTGATATTGCTAACCCTGCTGAGTGTGTTGTACGGAGGTGTGTTTTTCGACGTAGCCTATGTCAGCACGTTACTTAACCAACTGAGAACACCAGCCACCAGTGAAACCGGTCTACAGATAGCACCAGTCAACCCCGTATCGAGCCCAGTCACCACCACACCCCGTGTACAAGCCACGTCGAGCTCCACACCAAGCTCCACACCTACACCAAGTACACCCACTACGTCTGAAAACCCACCGGGTTTCATCCCTCACAGTGAACAGACAACGACGACCGACGTTGTACCCACCACCATCATCACTCGCAGTGAACAGACAACGACGACCGACGTTGTACCCACCACCACCACTCCAGTTCACTCGTAACAAATTTACAAGAGCGGGTTACCACGACAGCGCATACAGCGCGAACCATGGACCCTCGGTGGCAGCATCCCTTAACTTGCGTCATCGCAGGACCGACGGGTTCCGGCAAAACGCACTTCGTCAGGAAGCTCCTCCAACACGCCGACAGCATGATCACCCCACCATTGCCCGAGTCGTGTGGTGTTACGGAGAATGGCAGGAAGCGTATGCAGCAATGCCCCACATCACGTTCGTGGAAGGCCTACCCAACCTGGCCGATTTGGAACCCGACACCTTGGTGGTTCTGGATGATCTCATGGCGGAGACGGATGCGCGGGTCACCCAATTCTTTACCAAAGGCAGCCACCATCGACGGCTCAGCATCATCTACATTGTGCAGAATCTGTTCAGTAAAAACAAAGAACATCGGAACATCAGCTTAAATGCCCTACCTGGTGGTCTTCAAAAACCCGAGAGATACCACTCAACTGCTGCACCTGGCGAGACAGATGTATCCCGGCCGCACACCGTTTGCGTTGGGAGCCTTCAAAGATGCGACAACCCCTCAGCACGGGTATATGCTCTTCGACCTCAAGCAAGCCACCCCCAACCACCTTCGACTACGGTCCGGCATCTTTCCCGGAGAGGCCCAACACGTGTACATGCAAAAATAATGCAAACACACCCACAGTGGCTCCCCCAGCTGGAGTATGTGTTTGATGATGGGGATAATAAAAAGAATTAATACCACAGCATGGTTGACTTTGTCTCTGTTCTCTGAGGTAGATGAAAAGGGCAGAATTGTGGGTTCTAGCATTAGTTGTGCATGATGTCTGCGCGAGTACGGAAGCACGCTCCGACGCTCCGTGTATTGAAGACGGCCCCACTCGAGTTGGTCCGAACCATTGTACTCGGTGCGGACCCTGACCTAGTACGCTGTCTGTGCGAGATCGGGTACAACCTGTTAAAAGGCAACGTACCACTGACTCCGGCTCAGAAGACCAAGTTGACCAAGCATAAGACAGGTCTCCGAACCTTAGTCCAGAAGCGAGTCTCTCAAACACAAAAGAAAAAGGTGTTACAGAAAGGCGACTTTCTCGGGCCATCTTAGCACCGTTGGCCGCTTCCGTGTTGGGTCCAGTATTGGGTGGACTCTTCGGCCGACAATGAACCACACGAAAAAAATGGTCCTCGTCGAACCACGGTTCCTTCAAAACCTCCAATCGCCCTACCCTGTCCCACCTACGGTGAAGACCATAAACACCCTCGATGAAGAGATGCAACAGATCTTACAAAGACCGGGGTTAAGCGACAGTGAGAAAGTACAACGGTACAATGAGACGCTTCAACGGTACATGACGTTCATGGACCAATACAAAACCCTCTCTACCCCACCACCACCACCACCACCACGTGACACACCGCCGACCTGAGCACCGCTCCAACAGCCGCCATTACCAGGGGTACCACCCACAGCCCCACAGTGGGTGGAAGACGAAGTGCTGAAGAGTGTACCTGCATCGTTCAAGCAACAAGCTGGCCTGGTATTGCAACGGATGAAACAGAATCCTAACATGACTTGGAATGATAAAGGCGAACTACTGGTACAGAATCAGGTGGTCCCCGGGACCCACATGACGGATTTAGTGAATGACCTGATGCGTAAACGCAGGTCGCACACGGATCCTCGAGGATGGGAGGTCTTCGCTCGAGGCTTGAAAGACATGCATGTACCACAGGACTTGGTGGGGAACCCCCACCGCTGGGCCTTTATGCAGCGAACCCAGCAATCGCCGAGTGGCCCACTACCTTCTTGGGAATCCGAATGGGAACCGGAGTCACCCCCCAAAACACCACCACCACAACGGGCACCTTCTTTTCAGACCTTTAAAAAACCATCCTTGATCAGGACACGCGATGCCGGACACAACCGCCCGAGGCCTGGAACACCTATTAAAACCAACAGCAGCAGCAGGACAGCTCAGTCGTCATGTTTTACCTCACCCTATCCAGTAACAGTTCGCTGGATGTGTTTCCTGACAACACCTTGGCCAAGGACGTGACCCAGTTACCGCAACCGTTGCATTTACCTGGGCGCTGGGAATGTGGCCTCGTGGATATCCAATACCCTTACTCGTGGTACAACGTGCGAGCCAATGAAGTGTGGTACGAGGTGACCTACGAAGGAAAAGACACCCGACTCACCCTCCCCGAAGGCCAATACGATACTCCCAAGGAGTTCATGGGCGGGCTGTCAAGACTGTTGCATTATAAGGCTCTACGGTAGGTCACGAATACTTCAAAACCCATCAAATCCTTTCCCTTCAAGAATCACGTGGACTTCGATTACAACGCACACAACGACAAGGCACAGCTTATCGTCACCGCCAACGCGAGTGTGGTACTGAGTCCTATCCTACAGCAAATGCTGGGTTTCGATCTACGGACGTTCGCTGGTCCCACCGCCCACCAAGGCGAGATCCCGATGGATATGAAGTCGGGTATGTACGGACTCTACGTCTACTCGGACGTGGTGGACAACCACATCGTGGGCGATACCAACACACCTCTGTTAAGGGAGGTCCCCATTAAAAAGTTGTATGGAGATCAAGTCACCCACAGTTTCACCCACATGCTCTACCTACCCGTACGACAAACCCACATCAACACTATCACGGTGGATATAAGAGATGACACGGGACGACCGGTGGCATTCGAACGCGGGAAAGTGGTGCTGACACTTCATTTTCGACAAGCACGTGCTCCCAACTTTGCATAATGAAGGTGCCTTACGAGTGCGATGCACGCAGCTATATGGACTATTATGCCCAACAGGCCGGGGGTGGCCTTCCGGTCTTTAGTGGTGCACGCATGCAACGAGGGCATGGACTGGGGAACATACTCGGAAGCATCGTCAAAACGTTCCTGCCCTTGGTGACGCGTGGGGTGAAAGCAATCGGCAACAAGCGGTACGCAGTGGACTGCAAGTCGCCGGTGATGTCTTGGGGGGTACGGCACCCAAAGAAGCCTTGAAACGGCGGGCCAAAGAAGCGGGAGGCGTCTTGGTGGCCAAAACACAACGCACCGTAGGGAATAAAAGACCGGCACCACCGAGACCACGCACCAGTCGACGACCGACCCAGCGACGACGCACATCGAAGACCCAGGATATCTTTTCTTAAAACATGTCCTTGATCCACGCGAAGTCCTGCCTCTCCACCAACAGTGAATTTGATTTGTGGACCGTCGCGCCCACACAGACCAGTGCCGAACAATGATTATGGGTGGAGCATCTCCCGCTCTCCAGCATCAACGAAACAGGGCCCATCGAGTTCACCATCAGTAATGCGGATACGGCCTATGTGGATTTAGCCCATACATACTTGTATGTGAAAGCCAACATCGTCAATGGAGATGGCTCCAGAATCGTGGACCAAGCAACGGTGGGCCCGACGAATCTCTGGCTGCACTCGATGTTTTAACAGGTGGATATATTTCTCAGCGACAAACTCATCAGTGACTCGACCAACACGTACCCCTATCGAGCCTACATCGAGACGCTGTTGTCGCATGGACGAGAGGCTAAAAAATCTCAACTGACAGCCGCTTTATTCTACCAGGACACAGCCGAGAACATGGGCGCAGAGAACGACAATGTGGGATATAGCAAACGGAAGGCTATGACCGCGAACGGCGTCTCGGTGGATCTCATGGGTCGACTGCACGCAGACATGTTCATGCAAGACCGGTACCTCTTGAACAAGATCCCCATCAAAATCCGACTGATACGGGCGCCTCCGACCTTCGCCTTGATGGCCACTAACGTAGACGGGCATGCCGCTGACTATAAGATTGTCATCGAAGACGCAGTCCTGTATGTCCGAAAAGTGAAACCGAATCCAGCAGTTCAATTGGGACACCTCAAAGCCTTGGAAACAAAACCAGCCCAGTACCCTATCCGACGTGTGCAAACCAAAGTGTTCTCTGTGTCTGCTGGAAATATGAGCGCCAACAAAGAAAACCTGTTCCTGGGGGAACTACCCAAGCGATTGATCCTGGCCTGTGTGGAAAATACCAGTTTCAGCGGAGCCTACCCAGAGAACCCGTTTGACTTTAAACATTTCGGCATCAATTTTGTGGCCCTGCATGTGGATGGACAACAGGTCCCAGCCAAGGCCTCAACACCGAACTTTGGGCGCGCAAATTTCATTCGAGCCTATCAGAGTCTGTTTACAGCCACCGGTGAAATCAACCAGGACGAAGGGAATATGATCAGTCGGGAGGACTACGCGAACGGATACACGTTGTTCTGTTTCGATTTGACCTCCACCTTAGAGAACGACCATCAGCTGGCCCTCGCCAAGCAAGGCAATTTACGGTTGGAACTCCACTTTGCACGAGCCCTCCGGAGCACCGTCAATGTGATCTGCTACGCCGAGTTTGACAACATCATTCAAGCGGACAAAGCGCGCAACGTCCTGTGTGACTTCTCCACCTAAGATGGATACAGATCAGATAACCACCGTGTTGGAGAATGACCCAGAGACACGTATGGTCTTTCAAGGGGTGTTCGCCAGAGATGTGTTCCCATTAGACCGTATGTATCCTGCTGCTTACGTTCTCAACACGGACCCGATGGATCGGCCCGGTGAACATTGGGTGGGCGTGTACTTGACGAACAGCAGGGCGAATACTTTGACCCGTACGGCCTGCCACCCCTCCATCCCGATTTAACAGACTTCATGGATCAAGGCACAGAGACGTGGTGTTGGAACAGTCAAACGTTGCAAAGCCTGACCAGTAGCGGGTGCGGACAATATTGCTTGTTTTACCTGTACCATCGATGCAGGGGAAGACCCTTATCTACCATCGTACAGATGTTTGACGAGTACCCCAAGGCCGAGGACCGAGATGTAGTCGTATATGACTGGGCCGCCCATCATTTCAATGTACAAGCCCCGTTCTGGGCTTAAGTTCTTTCAATGTACAAGCCCCCCTGTTCTGGGTTTAAGTTCTTTCAATGTTCAAGCCCCCTGTTCTGGGCATAAGTTTGATCGATTGCAATGTACAAGCCCCCTGTTCTTGGCTTCAGTTTTCACATGGTTGTTCTCACGTTGTTGTTGTTGAATAAAAAAACCAAAATGAGATCTCACCCCAAAAAACCCTGTCGTGTGTGTTTTCTATATGAGCATAATGCATGAAGGCTATAACAGACATGTGGGGATTCGGTGAAACTGGCTTCGAACACCGTGGAGAAAGTAACCCATCAGTGGCCTAGGATAATCCGAAATTCACCCGCGCAGGCGTGCGGCCTTTTAAGGCGCGCGCGCGCGCTGCGGCCGGATAACCCGCGCGCGCTGCGGCCGGGGCGGGGCCGGGCCGGGCCGGGCCGGGGAAAACCCCGGATGTTGAACATACGGACCCTACGTCTAAGGGGAACATTGAAACTCTCCTGTGTTCGAAGGTAGTTTTAGTGAAACCCGAAAGTGACGTCTGTGCGCAGAACCCACACCACCACCCAACCACACCCAGGGATCCCTAGTGGTGGGTCACAAACACACACACTCCCTCACGCCTGCAACATGTCTGCTTTCTATACTACGACCAGACGGCGCATGCGCAGACCACTGAACACGGATGAACCCTGAGTCCAGTCAGATGCTCCTCCACGAGAGCTTCAACATAAGACCTCAGACGACTCCATCGGACCCATAGTGACCCCTGTCGGCGCCAAAATGTCTATTTCCATACACTTTCTCTACTGCACATGCGCAGAATGACGTTCGTTCCACGTCACACCCAGCCCGTCGGATGCTCCCTCACGACTGCTTTACATGGATACCTCACTCGATCCAATCGGCCCATTAGGGGCCCACCTAAACCTCAACACGTCTATTTCTATACTACGGCCAGACTGCGCATGCGCAGACTATTGACAACGAACGACACACTAGCCCAGGCGGATGCTCCCTCACGAGAGCTTCACACTGATACCTCATACGACACCATAGGATCATTAGGGACTCACCTAAGCCCTAACACGTCTATTTCCATACCCTTTTCCCAGAATTCCCTGTCTGCGCATGCGCAGAATGTTGACAACGGCCGAGACACTAGTCCAATCGGATGTCCCCTCACATAGGCTTCACATTGATGCCTCACTCGATCCAATCGGACCATTAGGGGCTCACCTACATCCCAAAACGTCTATTTTCATACCCTTTTCTCACAATTCCCTGTCTGCGCATGCGCAGAATGTGGACAACGACCGAAACACTAGTCCAGGCGGATGCCCCCTCACATAGGCTTCACATTGATACCTCATACAACTCCATCGACCCATTAGGGACCCCGCTCGATCCCAAAACGTCTATTTCCATACCCTTGGTCTACTGCGCATGCGCAGAATGACGATATTTCAACCCCACACCCACCAAATCGGATGCCCCTTCACGAATGCTTCACATTGATACCTTGTACGACTCCATCGACCCACTAGTGGCCCACCTAGATCAAATACTCTGAATGTTTACAGGATTTATTGTATTTCAGTATCGCATCATGGAAATTTGCTACTCATATCATAACCTTTCCAACTGATTCCTGTATTAAATAAACTGAATCTTTCCCGGGTTTCGTTTGTTGTTTTATTGTGTTTTATTCCTGATTCAATCCTCCAACATGTATCTCGTTTGAGTTTCCTTTAATATCTGGCTGGTCCAAGGGAGATTACTCGTGTTGGTAAAATGCATTTTTTACAACCGTCACTTGTTAAATGACGTCCTTCCATTATGGTTGTTTCAGGAGTAATCACTTGTGCTTTGTTTATTCAACATGGCAGGGGCTGTGCATTTCCTTGTTATTTAATTCACTTTTAATACCTTGTTAAATCCAGTTGAAAGGATTTCTGGAATTTTATTGAAGGTAAGTATATTTTTGTTGTGCCGTATACAGTGGCCCTACGTGTATTTACATGTTCATTTTCTTGTATCATTCTCCCCTTGTACTGGTTCAATCATCTGTGTTATTTGAAATAAATAATACTGGTAAATCAGACCGTCTCCTGTTTTATTTACGGACAATGCTTAAAACCAGTCTGCATGTTTGGATATACCGTTATGCAGGTATTAGGTCAAACCCTTTCCGTAGTTAAAATGGGAGGTCTTTTCTGTAGAATATTTCGTAGCCTCAGCTCGTTATTTATCCACGGGCAATGTTTAAAGCAATGTTATAATGCTAAGCCCTTCCCGTATCAAAATCGAGGGGATTATGGATCGTTTTAGATCTACAATGCTCCAGTCGTTGCCTCAGCTCGATTAGTCTTATTCACGGGCAATGCCTGGCGATGTTTTCACCATGCCCTTCCTGTGTCTAAGATCGAGGGGTTGGTATCTTTTTACCAGTATTTATATTTCAATCCTTAACTGTTAATCCAAATTTGCTGGCTATGTTATCAGCATTATTCACTCCAATATGCTGGCTATGTTATCAGCATTATCCTTCCAATAATTACCTTTTCGGCTGACTCGGCTCGCACCAAGTGACGAGTACACGCAGAACTGCGTATTTATAGGCAGCAGACACAACAAAAGAGCGCCCTCTAGCGTCGATGAAGTTACCCCGAAACCAGGAATCTCAGGAAAGGTTTACTCTAATTTGCAAGGTTAATCATGCATAAATTTGATTGAGATAAGACAATAATTACTCTAAGAATATTA
>JAVTVY010041454.1:0-18621 GCA_036873755.1 Hanleya hanleyi | reverse complement strand
GTATTAGGAAGATATTTAGACCACTCTAAAAGTGGCACAAATTCGATTTCTGGGTGATTGGGAGCAACAAATACAGCCGGTGTAAAGTATAAAAAGTAAAGTAAAGTACGGCATTTAGCGCTGTCTGGGGGGGTATGGCAGCTCCAATTTAGACACTCAAAAATGGGTCAGGAAGATAGATAAATGTATTAGAAAGATATGTAGATCACTCTAAAAGTGGCACAAATTCGATATCTGGGTGATTGGGAGCAGCAAATAGAATCGGTGTAAATTATAAAAATATCCAGATAATACTCATTTAGCGCTGTCTGGGAGGGTATGGCAGCTCCAATTTAGACACTCAAAAATGGGTCAGGAAGATAGATAAATGTATTAGGAAGATATGTAGACCACTCTAAAAGTGGCACAAATTCGATTTCTGAGTGATTGAGAGCAACAAATAAAGTCGGTGTAAATTATAAAAATATTCAGATAATACCCATTTAGCGCTGTCTCGGAGAGTGTGGCAGCTCCAATTTAAACACCCAAAAATGGGTCAGGAAGATAGATAAATGTATTAGGAAGATATGTAGACCACTCTAGAAGTGGCACAAATTAGATTTCTGGGTGATTGGGAACAACAAATAGAGTCGGTGTAAATTATAAAAATATCCAGATAATACTCATTTAGCGCTGTCTCGGAGGGTATGGCAGCTCCAATTTAAACACCCCAAAATGGGTCAGTAAGATAGATAAAGGTATTAGCAAGATATTAAGACCACTCTAAAAGTGGCACAAATTCGATTTCTGGGTGATTGGGAGCAACAAATACAGATGGTGTAAATTGACCATATCGAGATAATACCCATTTAGCGCTGTCTCGGAGGGTGTGGTAGCTCCAATTTAAACACCCAAAAATGAGTCAGAAAGATAGATAAATGTATTAGGAACATATGTAGACCACTCTAAAAGTGTCACAAATTCGATTTCTAGGTGATTGGGAGCAACAAATACAGTCGGTATAAAGTTTAAAACATCCAGATAATACCCATTGAGCGCTGTCTCGGAGGGTATGGCAGCTCCAATTTAAACACCCAAAAATGGGTCAGAGAGATAGATAAATGTATTAGGAAGATATGTAGACCACTCTAAAAGTGGCACAAATTCGATTTCTGAGTGATTGGGAGCAACAAATAGAGTCGGTGTAAATTATAAAAATATCCAGATAATACCCATTTAGCGCTGTCTGGGAGGGTATGGCAGCTCCAATTTAAACACCCAAAAATGGGTCAGAAAGATAGATAAATGTATTAGAAAGATATCTAGACCACTCTAAAAGTGGATAGCAAAATATTGTGAAATGTACACAGTTTTTACTACGACCCTTTAGAAATGTCCTTAATAGCACACATTTTGAAGTATTCTTCTCAAATTTATATTCACAGCAAAGAAAATTTATTGGAGAAAACATGGTTTCATTCGTGTTATGAAAGACATAATGGTTGTCGAAACACATCGATTTTCATGAAGGTTACTAATTTCACATAGCGCGAGTTAGAATATCGAAACGGGAATAGGGAATAAGGAAATAACTTCCGTTTCCTTCTATAGAGTGATTGGTGAATAAGAAAGAACGGGCACTCTAGTGAAAATACTTTTCAACAGTGTAAAAGGAAATGGGACTTTTACTCGAGAAAAACCGCCTCTTAACTACATGTATATGTTGGTTTAAACAAATTTATTTTTTTTACAATGGAGGAACAATGAGCCCAAGGCTCGTTAGCGTGTCCCCCTATAGGTATAATATATGATACATGTTGTTTAAACGGAGACATTGATAATATAAAATGCAGAAGAGTCGGTACATTACTTCTTCAAAAAGTAGTGAGGAAAAACAGAAATAGTGAGAGACAAACAAATGTGATAATATTATGAATATTTTAAAGGTGAAATGCAAAGGTTCGTCTAAATCACTTGATATTTGCAGTAATATTGGAGAAATAATGTGTATATTAATTTCATTTCAGTTTTAAAACATTCGCTTAAGCCTAATAAAGTTAAAAACTAAAAAATGTAACGCTGTATTATTTACGAAATTTCGATCCGTACATGATTACCTCCCCCTGGGGGAGCTGCGATACGTGACATAGCATTGGCACCGGCACAGTCTGCACATTATCATGTAGAATACGATGGAGTGCCCGATCAAATCAACCAACCAACCAACCAGATACATTGCATTGTATGGAAATAGCTCACATAGATAAGCTAGGCTATTGCCCACGAAGCCCTTGCTTGTGTCATTCACGTTCACTGAAACACACTAACAGGTTGGTCATCATTCGCTACGGGGGATAAAAGAAAAAGTCGGAATTTATCAATCAGCATTTCCCGATTCTCTCGGTATGACTGTCGCCCATGGCCCCTGCAGTGTCGCTGATCCTAACGTTGTCTGCTGGTTCTTTGTTCACAATAGTTTCGTGTTGGTAAGGCAGGGGCACCTCTGCACTGACCATTGTCGTGAATTCTTCTTACGGAAGAAGTGTAAGAAAATTCCTCCGCATCGCTGTCGCTGCCTACATTCATGATTCATGTTAGCCGCCATTTTTCTAGTGTGGTTCAACTATGACGTCACAGCCTCTGGTGGAAAAGCTTCGAATCAAGGGGAGATAAGCGATGCACTGTTTTCAAGTCGCTGGATCATACACGTGTTTTATTTCTCTTTAAAAAATAAAACTTATCACCAGATTTCGTTCATTGATGGCTGTATAATTTATTATCATCATAAAAAGGAAAGGGAAATGGTTTTTTCTTACTTTTATTACCTTTGCATCTGTTCAGCTTCACACTTCCCAGAGTAACAAGACGTGTTTGTAAACATTACATCAACCACAAACGGTAAACTATGATGAAATCTCCATGTGACATCTTCGCACGGCATAACCTTTTGACATTTTCTACCCCCTAACAAAACCAGAATTTTCGGCGAGAGTAAACGCGTTCATCTTGACGGTTTACCAGGCACACTGTCCGAAAATGATGCCATATTTGGATACTGTTTCAGGATAATGTTCAAATATTAGTCCACGTACTACCTGTGTAATTATTGTGGGCGTGATTTTGAAATTGTTTCATCAAGCTAGCCACCTGATTGGCTAACAAATGTAATTTCAAATTCGCACGGGATTTATATAGCGCTGAAATCAGATATAATATTCCGTGATAATATATCTGCGTTTACTAATATTGCATATAGATGTTGGAGAACTGACATTGGTCTTTTGAGAGGCATTCTGCAAATGATACAATTTGATAACTGGCCTTTCCAAATACATTTTCCTTTGGAAACGCAGTTAGTGACTACAGTCAAACATCACCAGCTAATAAACAAAGATTCACAAATGAATTAAATGAATGAATCACAGTAGGTGGATCTCTTTTGAATCACTCAAATTCTTCAGAATATCTCACATACTTGCAGACAAATATCATTGCGATACTTTAACCCTACCTGGCTCCGGGGGGGGGGGGGCACTTTCCGCCCTCTGTTGGAATTTTGCTCCTATCTCCCGAACGCCAAAAAATTGAGAGCTGAAACTCCGAGATTTTTTAGATTATTACATTGGGGTCATTCTGAATCTATTTGCATGAACCCCGAGCAGAGGATCATGGATACATTCAAAATGGCGGCCATGTGGGTTACCAGAAAAGTGATGTTTGCGTCATATTTCTTCAAAATTTTTGCTATTATGTATGGAAAATTGGGTAAAACCTATTTTATTTCATATCAGAATATTATTTACTAATTTATCATGCAGTTTTAGCGAAGAAAAAATAAAAATAGAAAATTCGAAAATTCTGACCGAAAAAGCGTCCAAATTTTTTTTTTTTTGAAAATGACGTCAAAGTGACGTCATCATGACGGCCTTCTTGGATTTGTTTACATTTTCTTGTAGAGATTCACCCAAAGATATAGTGTGGTAAGTATCAGCCCTCTAGCCTTAGCGATAGCGAAAATATATAGGGGGCAGTCCCCCACCCCAGGCTGCGGAACACCCCAAATCGGCCAGGCCAGATAGGGCTAACAAAATATACAAAGTAGTTTCCACTAAATCGTAAAAAAAAATACGATCGACGATCCATCGTGTATTTTGACGATGAACAGCTCGGTACCGCGCAGAGTTTGGCGTAACAGTACGTAATGCTCAGCTGATTCGTTGATATCCTCATTAATGATTATTGTTATAGTATTGTAAAATGCTCGCAGAATTGATATTCCTGGCATTACTGTTAGATACCTGTTTTTTTCTGTAAATCTAAACATTCTCAATCAGTTACGTGTATGTCTATATTTCCCTAGGTGTAGAATTATTTTCGATTGATTTGTAAATGTGTTCGATGACGGGCGATGCGATCATCAAAAAAGAGTCTGAAACGCTGGCCTTGTGACGTCGTGAAATCAATCTATCGTAGATGTGATGAACTAAAACTCCCGTGCTCCATTATTCACTCACTCTTGAACACCGATATTATCAATGAACTAAGGCGGTCAATACGATCCTGACGAAGAATAGTAGTAGTATAGAGAGTCGAAAACTCCCAAGTGGATACATATCTGTACGGTTATTCTGCTTTGCTATCTAGTTCTTCTGTAAGTCGTTTTGAGCGTTGAAGTATTCGCATACCTTTGACATAGGAATTTATTTTAAAAGGTTGAATAATATTTTATCAAAATGATTTTACATCCGAAATAACTATTGTAGTGTTGCTGTATATCTTTTGGAACCAGCTACTAACATGTTGTCTTGCTGTAAACACGACCAAATTGAGAAATGAAGGAAGTGCACTCCCCAAGTTATGGGATTAATCCACGGCAGATCTTACTTAAGTCTTTCAAAAATGGAACGTTGCTCGGAGCTGGCCGTTAAGGGGATATATCGAGGACTGGTTTCTCCCGGTGTCTGAATAATATGAGTGGGTGAAGTATCTGCCCACGGCATGTGCTTCAAAGAGACAACATCATAAAAAAAGTTTATAGGAGGACAGGCTGGTTGGCCATGGTTGGCTGGCCAAAATTGCTTTGCTCTTCATTTCGGTACAATAATGTGTTTCATACGGAAAAAGATTAGTTTTTTGCTGCAAATACTCACGGTCGTAGGTGATGTAAAACAGCGGAACTGGACGTGTTATGTCCCAGTAGATATGGTAATGTCCAAAAGAGCTCATACGGGTCTACACCATTGTCCAATGTATAAGATGTTTTGATCGATTTTATTGTACATTTTATTTATTCTCTTGACTTATTATTATTGTTGTTATATCTTACATACCCTTTTATTATTCCCGGTTTTTGTTTATCTGTAATCTTATGCATCTGAATTATGTCGCCAAGGCCACCGTAACCATTTGTGTAAATCACACATGCATAAATAGAACCGCAATCGAATTGAATTTAATAAACGATGCTTTGAAAAACTGCTGGAAGCAGTGAAACTAGTTTGTCGTGACTTTTTCTAGTAGTACATGTACTTTGTACTGTGATCATTCTTTTGTGCAGAATTTTGACTGCTTCACGAATGCTAAAGGTATTTTTCCGGGTAAACGCCACACACCATTTCTCGAAATGGGATTCCTTCAAAATACCCTAATGTCATCATCCTATTGTGCTGGAAACGTTACAACCTGTATTGGTGTTTAGCTGTCATATGGTGCACGTACCCTGCAGGTACTATGCATTTTCATGAACGACTCTAAATATATATTTGGTTGTACCAATTTCCAGTACCACCAACGTTCGAGCATTTCGATCATCTTTCTTCGGCCAAGGTTCTGGTGAACTCCTGCTGTTTCTGGCTAACTGTGAAGGTGATGAAGAGAACCTAATTAATTGTACTGGTTCACTATGGGGAACCACTGAATGTTCACATTCAAGAGATGCAGGCGTGGACTGTAATCCAGGTATTTATATTTGTGCAATCTCGACGTTCACTAACATCTTGTACCAGCAGGATATATCTATCGCAATGGAGTGTAGATTGTGTCGCTGTTGGTCGTTCTACCATTTGACCAATACAAAGGCTGCTGCAGTTCTAAACGGATGGCATTCATCTACATATTTTTAAAATTAAACTATAGATATCAGGCATTCAAACAAAAGTATAAGTGCGATTGTAGGATCACGTTTTGGAATACGTAATCTGTCATTAGCCCAGTGGCTTAGCTCCAAAAATGGCAACAATTGTTCACTTTTTGCAATAAGGTACAAACTTTGGTACAAAGATACATATCGACATGGCTATTGATTTCGTCTATAGAATCAACTCGGTAAGGCCACCTTTTGGCAGGTAGCGCCACCTGGTGGCACACATGTCTAATTGGCTAATCCAGAATATGCTTCTAATTAATTGATCGCCCCCTAAATATTTTTCTTACCACGTAAACTATGTCGCTGAATCCTCCCACAATATATCTTAGGGTTAAGCTGCATCCAGAAAATGTAGAAATCCAAATATCACCTCTTTGACGAACTCATTTTTCAAAAATGCAGTTTTGGTAGATTTCGATTTTTCGATCCCATTTTCTGTTTTGTTTTTTTAATTCATACAATTTTCTCTGAAAAGATATGTTGATATTTTTGGTCGTTGGTAGGGGCTGCCTTTTAACCAGCTAAACTACTTCAGATTCATAAAATGCGGTGGGATTCTCATCTATATGCTTAAATCAGTCAAATCAAATCTAAAAAATTGTTTGCCTTTGCACTTGTATATGAGTATAGTGGGCGTAACCACCTGTTCCCGTTTTGTCTTACATCTGTTTAATGAACTATATTGGGGATAGTTTGAGCCTATCATGGGTAAGTTCGAAATGGCAGCCATCAGGATGAGACAATATAGTTGGGGTTTCTTCATTTTTCTTCAAAATGTTTGTTTTTCTCATAAAAGTGACCAAAATTATTTTGTTTCACACTGTATAATTATTTTCCAATTTATTATTTATAAATAACAAAATCGGCAAATCTGATCGACAATTCGACTAAAAAACATGCGTTTCTGGAATTTGGGGTCACAGTGACGTCATCAAAGCAACCCTTTCGGATTATTTTAACATTAAATGTTAGAGCTTCATCCCTTGTGTGACGTGTTAACGCCCTAGTCCAAGCTGAAATAAAGTATTTAATGGGCCAAGTCAATTTAGTTGAAAGCATATGCCGGATTAGCCATTCATGTCATCAGGTGGTACCAACTGTCAGAATTGAGCGTTACTCACTGGCTCTATTATCTCACACAAGTTCTCCTTTTTCTAGAATAACCTGTTTTCAACGGGAATAGTATGCGCTCAGGCGTTCACGAGAAAGATCGACCGGTTAGTAAGTTGGTTATCTACCGGTTGATCTCACTCACACCACCCCGTCACACATAGGTCAAAACCTGCGTCAGGTGAAACACATGCATTAGAATATCCAGTACATCTATTAGCGTTATGATAACGCATGAAACTGGCATAAGGTTATTAAGCCATAGAGGAAGTAGTGTAATATGAGCGAGTCCTATGACTCGTGTTCCTCTATGATCCTATTCTTGCAAAACGTTTATATACATGGCAGATACACAGGTCACTTTCTTGATGGGATAACTGATTGCATAGTACCCGTTGGAGTTGCCTGTTGAGAACGAAGTTTTCTCCCATTTCCCGAAACCATCTGCATAAGTTTTTTCTTACGTTAATAGGAAAAATATCCTCAAACTTCCAATTCAGTGATATTTAATGCCCTGTTTATCGCCATTTTTGAAATATGCCGTTTTGATGAAGAGTTGTCCCTCATTATATGGACACTACGACATGTAGGAGGTATTTGAATTATCCGGAGTGTGAAATGCTGGAAATCATTACCTTACCATTTAAAGATACTTTTGGTAAAAAGTGACATTTTGCGTATTGGTACATAGACATTGAAATAGTTTACAAACGTTTATAATCGTCTGTTTATTAACATATCAACAGTTGATCTACATGTAATTGTCTGAATTTGCAGCTTGCGAAGACATGAATATTTCAAAATTTGTAACAAGAAAAAACAATGTATAGGATTTAATATTTCCTCCTTGGTGTTACACCAAAGGCCTGAAGCCTGATGACGTTTTATACCACTTCTACCTCGTTATGCAATATACATCCATAACAACTAAATGGCCGTTTGGGATCATAGTACAGTACGTCAATCACGTAACACGACATTAATTTAATTGCTCACCCGAGATCACTGGACTGGCACAGCCGGAACGGCAAGCCTTTATTTGGTGGGTCGGTTTACGCCTTCACGCCTTGCAGCACATGCACTGTGCTGGTAACTATGTTAGTGTCGTGTTACATAAGCAATGCTAGATTTCAGGATCGTTAGATGCCTGTCATGTAGATAAAGCATGAACAAATCACACATGATTGAGAAATAAAAAAAAATATTTCAGAGTTTGGTCTGATCCTTATCTAACATATCTGTACTCCGGAGGTTGGAACACCCTAACATACGCACATTCCTTTTTAAACAGGCTATTCAAGAAACAGAATAACGTGTGGAGACATAGGGCCAGTCTGTAAGTTGGTTACCGCCTTCGAGGTCGGCGTCCAGGCCGAATGAACACTCGGCCTGTGGGTTGAGCACCTCGGCCGTCTCACAAATCGCACGGACTCGAGTTGATTCGGCTTGAACTCCTCCCTCTGGGGCGATAACTATTAGATAATGACCTCATCAAAAGAACCTAATTGCATAGTATTGCCCGAGATGTAGGCCGATAGTATATGATGATACTAGGGCGTATTGCAACTCCGCGCATTGTTATGCTGCTGTCTGTCGCAGTAACAATGGAAGACCACACAAAACACTGATCTTTAGGGAATATAATCTCTGCAAAATAAAACCACGTTTCTTCTTCTCACATGTGAGTGGTATTACCTAATACAGTTAGAGTCTATTGATGAGGTCAGTAAGAAGTCTAACAATTAGAGTCTTTTTAATATCGGTCGAAATATGGTTTTGTGGACCCGAGAAAACAATATTCACCGAACCCGAATATTGTTTTCCCAGGTCTGCAAAACCGCTTATTGGCCGATATCAAAATACTATAACTGCTTTATTATATGACGCAAACTTCTCGTAACTTATTTTTAGTTCGTGAAAAGAAGCTAGAATATAATATATAGGAGTCATTTTGCTTTACATTCTGCGATCGCGGGTCATCCTCGGCACGAGGACAGGAACAGATAGATCTGGTATTTGTGATTGTATCTCGAGCCTGCTGTCAGCCATAGTGCAATCTGATGGCCAATTCAACGGTTATTTTCATTGGCTGATAAGACAAAGATGTCAAGCCGAGTTAATATCATATTTATTTATTTCTAGTAACATTTGACAACTCAACTTTCCATCTTTCAAAATTCAAAGTAAAAAGTTGGAAAGCTCTACATCGCTCCCGTCTCGCAAAGTTGAAGTAGAAAGATGAGAAGCTCTACGTCGCTCTCGCATCTGAGCTTTCCAAAATCAATCTATGACATAGGAATACGAGAGCGATATTTCGTTAAAATTATCCTCATTTCTCCAAATTCTGCCTGATATGCACGTCTCATTGCAATTAACCATCTTCTCCTGAAAAAGACTTCTGCCGTACCAAACACTCTGTCTAGAGATTTATGAGTGAGCAGCACTTGTTCAACCTTATCTCTCCTGCTACATCATCTTATCTATCATGCTATATCTGACATTTCTAACCAGGTCACTATTCACCAACAATCAACCTCCAGTAACAATGCAGAGTAGTTGGTTCTTCGAGTATCTCAGTTGACCATATATGAGACGGTTGTGCGAGTTTTTAAGATTATCAGTTGTCAATTATCTTTTTTTCAAATTTGCGACGTGGAACTTTAGGATGAAACAACTGAGCAAAACGTAGCCATTCCCCGCTGACTTTCATGCACCTGAAGCATATCTCAACTGACATTTCCGTCATTTCTGTTTAATACTGGTACTTTATCTCGTAGAAATGAAGGCGAGAAATCATCGGATTTGCTGGTTATCTCAAATTTGCCTGGCCTGTGGGATATTGGATCGTGGTTGTCTACGTATATTTTCAATAAATTATGAAAATAAATAAGAAAAAAAGACAATAAATAAAAATTTGAATACATTTTTTTTATATTTTCCTAAATGTTTCTCTGTCGTATATTGACTCAAATAAAGTCATTCCCTTTGATGTCAAGCCGAATCACTACACTCTAAATTACATGTTTAGCGTTAGAACACTAAAAGCGAGGTTCTGTTTGAGCACACGTTCCGGCCTAATCGCGTTTAGGCTGTGAACACATGGAGTTTAGGTTATAAACGCATAGACGTTTAGGTTATAAACACATAGGTCTTTTAAATCTAAACACATCGGTTTAAATCCTAAACGCCAAGATGTTTAAACTCTAAATACGTTTAGGCTGAAACGTGTGCTCGAACGGAACCTAACTTTTAATGTTCTAACCCTAAACATATGATTTACAGCGTACAGTTTTAATTTTCTGCCATACCCTGACCTCCATGATATAGAACAAAGAAAAGTTCGGAAACGAACCGCTCAACACTGTCGTTTGATAAGGTTCTCATAAACGAACGAAACCCTACATTTCCAAACGCCATCCGTTCATTACTTCCCAAGTGGACCAACCTTCGAAATATATACGCTTTGAATATATAAATATTTTCCTGAGGAAAGAAAGGACCTAGCGCGGTTTAATGAAATTTTGGCCCCCATGAGGTGCGGTTTGACGTGCCAAAATTAAATATTGCTTACTAAAGAAATTTTTCATTTAGCGTAAAGTATATTATCTTGTCTAATGCTCTGATTGTTTTTTAGGCCCTGGTCTCATGTTTGTTTAATTACAGCATCTTGAAGTAGTAGATTGTTTTGCAAAATCGTCTATTTTGAGGTGAAAACAGCATACTTTTTCTCGCGGTACATATATGAAGCCAGTCCAGAACCAGAACCGTGTTTGGGAAACAACAAACTACTAACGCCGTCCATATTTCGGGGTTAAGCTTTTCTTGGTTCTCTGCTGGCTTCGTTTGTTTACAGAGAGAAAGGTGTGCTGTTTTCACCTCAAAATAGACGATTTTGCCCAAATCCACTACTTTAGCTTTGTTAAGGTCTAGAAAAACCTTTACAAACGGAAGTGTTGATGATGGGTTCTAGCTCCTGGGAATTTTGCATGGTTTACCGAAATGCCGTAGACTTGGGAGCAGATTTCATATTGGGATCATTTCGGGCCTACTAATTAGCAGACAGGTGCATCAGTTTTCTGTTTAACAGGCAGAAGAAGTAGATCAGACACAATTAGGGGGTGAAAATATGTCTTGATTTGTCGCTCTGTGCTAATTTGCCCCCCCCCCCCTTGCCCCCCCGCCCCCAACTTCAAAATGTCAACGAAAAGCGACTGATTCGTGAAGAAAATTTCGAAGAGACTATACGCGTCCACCCGTATTCGCAAATCTTGTATGCATTGTTGAGTCCAATTTGCTTGTGTTTATAACCAAATAACAAACACGACAGCTGCTCAATGTCCTCTCGGCCCGACTTTTTGTCCTTTGTGCAGAGAAAAGGACTAGAGTTTGGCGACATGTATTGGTGAAGATTTACCTGAACAATCCTTACGAAGGACTCTAGAGTCCAGTTTTATTGCAAATATCGTTGCGAATATTACGGCGTTCTATAGATCTTACTTTGTTATATATGTTCCCAAAATGAAGCTATTAACCCTGCGACTGATTAAAATAGAAATATATAGAACTATTTTCGTTATTTCGGGTTACATTATCTCAGTATATCACAGATTCTAGTGCTGAAATTTGGTCGAGTATCAAGCAGAACTCGAACCAGCGACCACCAGAGTAAGGCACCCAACCGTGAACACTATATGTTGACGATCTAACTAGCTCGGCCAACTGGCCTCCCACAAATCTAGGATGTGGCCGGCCAATAGTCTTGCAAACAAACATACAGTATCCCTTGGATGACCACAATGGCGCAGCTGGTTTTTTTTCATTTATAAAGTGATCGTATTTCATTATTTTGGGAGTGCACTATCGTAGTGTAAATGACAAAATCATTTCTAAATGACAAAGAAAGTAAATGTTATTTATGCAGCTATGGAAGCTGTGTCGTTACGGTCCCAAACGGGGTACTGTATGTTCCCTTTCAAGACTACCGGAGTGCTACCTTTTATGTTTGTTGGAGGCCCGTCGGCCGAGTGGTTTAGGTCGCCGACATATAGTGTTGGCGGTTAGGAGCTTTACTCTGGTGGCCGCTGGTTCGAATCTCGCATGGGACTCCATCAATTGCCAGCACTAGAATCTGTCCTATACTGAGATAGTTTAACACAATAATAACGAAAATACTCATATACGATCATTTTCAAATGGAAGCAAGAAATCTCAAAAATACTATTGTCTGGGCTGCTTGGTTGCTGGGCGGCTGGCCTCAGTATTTGCTCGGAACATATCTAGAGAACTATCAAACCTATCGGGAAGAAACTGCACTTGCAGGTGCATGGCGGTCGCTGCAACACCTGATTAACCCTACCTGGCCGGGGGGGGGAGGCTTCCCTCCCCTGTTGTTTTCTTTGCTCTTATCTCCGGAACGACACAAAATTGAGAGCTGAAACTCCGTGATTTTCCGCTCTTATATTATAGTCATTTTGAGCCTATTTGCGTGACCCCTCGAGCAGAGGATCATGGGTAAATTCAAACTGGCGTCCATGTGGGTTACCAGAAAAGTGATGTTTTCGTCAGATTTTTTTTTTTTTGCTTTTCTGCATGGAAAAGTGGGTAAAACATATTTTATTTCATATCAGATTATTATTTACTACCTTATCATAAAGCCTTTTCGAGGAAAAATTTAAATTAAAAAATTCGAAAATCCTGACCGAAAAATCTTCCAAAAATGCTCTTTTTGAAAATGACGACACTGCGACATCATCATGGCGGCCGTCTTGGAATTTTTACATATTCATGTAGAGCCTGACCCAAAGATATAGTGTGGTGAGTTTCAGCCCTCTAGCCTTGCGATAGGGAAAATATATAGTGGGGATGGGGCACTTTCCGCCTCTCCCCCCCCCCCCTCCCAGGCTGCAGTATACCCCAAATCGCCCAGGCCAGATAGAGTTAATGTTGTTGTCGATCACACAAGTTTGACCAACGTTTTCCCTTCATCAAAGATCCAATGTGTACAATATGCAAATATGTTCTCCATTTTCAAAAATCTTGTCTGTCAATTAACATCACATTTGTTATGCTTATTGCTTTTGTTTAGAGGAAGACACATGTCGATTTTCAGCTCGGATTCATATAAGGAGCTTTTCTCCACAAACTCCCACGTGTGCAATTTTTTTTATTTTTACCGCGATTTTTGGTAGTAAAATGAATTTCACTGTTGGCTTTGATATTGGTTCAATGTATGACCTCAACACTTTTTTGGATATTCTCATTTGCATCGGTAGTACACACAGTGATTGGTTCACAGCCATTGCTCCTTAACACGGTAAATCCTCTAATAGTTTAATCACACGAAGTGAAAGGACAAAATGCAATAAGGGGCTAAAATGGCCCCGCCTCGGATTCATTTCTAAACACATGGATTCGAAATCTTTTCGGGCACATTTAATGAGATTTTCACAGATTCATGGTCAGCCATTTTGGATTTATGACGTCATAAATCAGCTGTTCAGAATGTCCATTGAAGAACGGGGTTGTGTGAATTGTTAAAGATTCTGATACCCAATTGTGCCACCAATCTCCTCAAACTTTGTTTTTCTATTCGTGCCTGAGATGGTACAATACCATATATCAAGTGATATGATGATACATGTATGTTATTTTTCTGTGTGAAAAAAATACGCTTTCCAGATAAAATGTCAGAATTCGTTAATTCGTGTAGGAGTTTTATAACTCAGAAAAAGTAAGTAAACCTTAGAGTAGGAAACTGAGATTTGCTAGAAATAATGCAGGACCATTTCCCCGTGGAATAAAATAAGATCGAAAGAAATCGAAAGAGGGCCCGAAACTCTTTAGTGGGGCTGAATGACCCCTCCCCTCTACTCCACTCAACTCAATGCTGGAAGAAAATGTTAATATATTAGCTGAAAAAAAGTATATAAACCTTTATATAATAGAATATGAAATTAAGAGATCCTAGAAATAATCCCGTCCCATTTCTCCGTGGAGTAAAAGCAGCTCGAAGAAAATAGGTACACAGGAAATGTCCATGGCCACATAATATTGTATCTCTAACCTTTTTTCTACTCGAACCTTCAATTGGGTTCAGAAAAAATGTGTATTAATTTTTTTCCAGTATTGAGTGGGTAGAGGGGGTAGGGTCATTCAACTCCACTAAATAGCGTCGGGTCCCTTTTCGAGTTCCTTTGTGCTGATTTTATTCCACGGAAAAATGGCCCGGGATTCTATTTAAGAAATCTCAGTTTCTTACTCTAGGGTTTATATACTTTTCCAGCAAATATATTAACATTTTATTCCAGCATTGAGTTGGGCCCCAGTATTGAGTTAGGCGCGGTAGGGGGAGAGATCATTCAACTCCAATAAAGAGTGTCGGGTCCCTTTTGATTTTCTTCGATGTGATTTTATTCCACGGGGAAATGGTCCGTGGATATTTCTAGGAAATTTCAGTTTCCTATTCTAAGGTTTATATACTTTTTCAGCTAATATATTAACGGGTGAGCGAGTGAGTGAGTGAGTGAATAGAATTTAACGGTTTATTCAAGTATTGGGTTGAGCGAAGTAGGAGGATGCGTTATTCAACTCCACCAAAGAGTGTCGGGCCCCTTTTCGATTTTCTTTGAACTGATTTTATTCCACGGAGAAATGGTCCTACATTATTTTTAGGAACTCTCAGTTTCCTACTCTAAGGGTTATACACTTTTCCAGAGTTAAAAATATGTTACACGAATTGACGAATTCTGGGATTTTATCTGAAAAGCAGGCAAAAACTCGTTTTTACACACAAATATATAACGTAACATTATATCGCTTGATACATGGTATTGTACCATATCAGGCAGGCACAGAAAAACAAATTTGGAGAAAATTGGTGGCATAATTGGGTCAAAGTACCTTTAACAATTCACACAGCGCCCTTCTTCAATGGACATTTTGGACTGCTGATTTATGACGTCATAAAACCAAAATGGCTGACCCTGGATCTATGAAAATCTGGATAAATGTGCCCGATAACATGTTCTTTCGAATTCATGTGTTTAAAAGTAAATCCGAGGCGGGAGCATTTTGGTCCCTTATTGCACCTTGGCCTTTCTCACCATAAAGGTAGGAGGTGATCAAATTTATTAGAAGCTGACAAAATGGACCAAAACCACGTAGCAATTTTCAGGATTCCCTCGCTATTCTAATGGTTTCGGGCGTAATCAAATTGAATTTTGTACGAAAAATTGAGGATGATTGAAATTTAAAAAGGTGATTGAATTATTAGAGGATTTACCGTACTCTTTCATTCGTGGCTGCACTATGACCATATAAGGAATTTCCACGGATCAATGGTACATACATTTATCCCATAGATGACTTAACTTTCCAGAGAGAGTGGCCTTTCAGGTTTTAAATTCACCGAAGTTTCTAGAAATCACTCCCAGAGATTTCGGTTCTGAACAATACAATTAGAATTTGGTATGTCGCATAGGACTGTTTTCCGTCCAAATATAATCAAAGGTAGGGCAACTTTGGCAAACTTTTAAGAGACAAACTTTTTTTTTTTTTTCAAACAATAAACTTAGATTGTGTCATGATATTCAGGTACAAAATTTGGTATGTGACTGTCTTACCATAAGATGTCATTTGGGATTGCATTTCGTCCACACACACACACACCCATGGGTAAATCAAATAGAATATTAGTTTCTGCGCAATAAGATTAGACGGACAAAACCGATTCTTAACAAATACAATATGTGAGGTGAACACCTTGTCGCAATATGTTGCTTGTTGTTTTCATCTAAATATGCCCATTATTGGCGCCAACTGAGATTTAATTTTTTAGACAATAACTGACTGTGAACGGATAAAGTCAAGTTTGTTGTGTGAATATATATCCTCAAGATATCGCTTGAGGTTGTATTCCATCCACATAGGTTAGACGGAACTAAATGTTTCTTTCCTAAACTAGACCATGTTAAAAGGCTTGGCTTCATCACCAGAATCCTATCTTACCTAACCCAGACAAATAAATCGTGGCTACCACGACTTATCACAATACGTTAGTGATCCGAAATAATGTACCCAAACATACTGTTAACTAGCACCAATTTGACACACAACATGCCGACTGTGTGCTGCCTAGATGAATGAAAATACTGAATTACCAGTGGAAGTAAGTATTAACCGTTTTCTAAAACCACTTACCTGAAATATTAAAGTAATATTTTAGAATTACTCACAGATTTCCAGGCACTGTCACTGAATTCGGGGCACTAACATATACCGACCGACGCACAGCTCCAATACCCACGGCTATCAGTAATTGTCTGCATTCCGCACTCGTGCACTGTATAAGATGTATTTTGACAAAATTGTGATCTAGTAATAGTTGTTGTTGTCTTATATAAGAAATAGATAGGAATTTGAGCCAGTTCAGCTTTTGCTAAGGCCTCAATTGATGGGGAAATGTTTGCACTGAGGTTCGGTAGAACATGACCAAATTTCTATCTCTAAATATACTCTTCTATATAGCTTATAATCAAATCAAATAATTTTATCTTGGAAATATAGATAGCCAGTCCAGATCTTTTTAGCCCACCATCACCAGATGGTGGGCTGTTCAAATCGCTTTTCGTCCGTGGTCCGTCGTCCGTCCGTCCGTCGTCCGTCAGTCCGTCCGTAAACAATTCTTGTTATCGCGATTTCTCAGGAACTACTGCATGGATCTTTCTCATATTTGGTACACCGGTTCCCCTTGGGGTCTAGTTGTGCAAGAAACCCTTTTTGGTCCGATTCGAAAATCCAATATGGCCACCAGGCAGCCATCTTGGATTTCCCCATGAAACTTTGTTATCGCGATTTCTCAGGAACTACTGGATGGATCTTTCTCAAATTTGGTACACAGGTTCCCCTTGGGATCTAGTTGTGCAAGAAGCCTTTTTTGGTCCGATTCGAAAATTCAACATGGCCACCAGGCAGCCATCTTGGATTTCCCCATGAAACCTTGTTATCGCGATTTCTCAGGAACTACTGCATGGATCTTTCTCAAATTTGGTACACAGGTTCCCCTTGGGGTCTAAGTTGTGCAAGAAACCTTTTTTGGTCCGATTCGAAAATCCAATATGGCCACCAGGCTGCCATCTTGGATTTCCCCATGAAACCTTGTTATCGCGATTTCTCAGGAACTACTGCATGGATCTTTCTCAAATTTCGTACACAGGTTCCCCTTGGGGTCTAGTTGTGCAAGAAACCTGTTTTGGTGCGATTCGAAAATCCAATATGGCCACCAGGCAGCCATCTTGGATTTCCCCATGAAACTTTATAGTCATTTCTCAGGAAGTACTGTATGAATCTTTCTCAAATTTGGTACACAGGTTCCCCTTAGGGTCTAGTTGTGCAAGATACCTTTTTCGGTCCGAATCGAAATCCAATATGGCCACAAGGCAGCCATCTTGGATTTCTCCATGAAACCTTGTTATCGCGATTTCTCAGGAACTACTGCATGGATCTTTCTAAAATTTGGTACACAGGTTCCCCTTGGGGTCTAGTTGTGCAAGATACCTTTTTCGGTCCGATTCGAAAAACCAATATGGCCACCAGGCAGCCATATTGGATTTCCCATGAAACCTATTGTCGCGATTTCTCAGGAACTACTGCATGGATCTTTCTCAAATTTGGTACACAGGTTCCCCTTGGGATCTAGTTGTGCAAGATACCTTTCCTGGTACGATTTGAAAATCCAGTATGGCCACCAGGCAGCCATCTTGGATTTCCCCATGAAACTTTATCGTCATTTCTCAGGAACTACTGCATGGATCTTTCTCAATTTTGGTACACAGGTTCCCCTTAGGGTCTCGATATGCAAGATGCCTTTTTCGGTCCGAATCGAAAATCCAATATGGTCACCAGGCGGCCATCTTAGACTTCCCCATGAAATTTTGTTATCATGATTTCTCAGGAAGTACTGCCTGGATCTTTCTCAAATTTGATACACAGGTTCCCCTTGTGGTCCAATTGTGCAAGATACCTTTACTGGTTCGATTCCTAAATCCAATATGTCCATCAAGCAGCCATCTTGGATTTCCCCATGAAACTTTATAGTCATTTCTCAGGAAGTACTGTATGAATCTTTCTCAAATTTGGTACACAGGTTCCCCTTAGGGTCCAGTTGTGCAAGATACCTTTTTCGGTCCGAATCGAAATCCAATATGGCCACAAGGCAGCCATCTTGGATTTCTCCATGAAACCTTGTTATCGCGATTTCTCAGGAACTACTGCATGGATCTTTCTAAAATTTGGTACACAGTTTCCCCTCGGGGTCTAGTTGTGCAAGATACCTTTTTCGGTCCGATTCGAAAAACCAATATGGCCACCAGGCAGCCATATTGGATTTC
>JAVTVY010041453.1:0-18127 GCA_036873755.1 Hanleya hanleyi | reverse complement strand
GGAGAAAGTAGCTGTGAGAAATCTTTACTAAAGAACTGCAATAGATGAGTTCCTAACTTGTGTTGTCCCCCCTGAACACTATAAAATGATCCATGCAGTTATTTCCTGAGATTTTATGATAAAGTTTCATGGGAAATTCAAGATGCGGCAATATTGGATTTTCGAAATGAACCAAAAAAGGTATCTTGCACAACTGGATGATCACAAGGGGAACCTGTGTATCAACATCCATGCAGTAATATCCTAAGAATTCACGATAACAAAATTTCATGGGGAAATCCAAGATGGCCACCTGGTGGCCATATTGAATTTTTCAATCAGACCATATATGGTATCCTGCACAGCTAGACCCCAACGGCAACCTCTGTACCAAATTTGAGAAAGATCCATGCAGTAGTTCCTGAGAAATCGCGATAATGTTTCATCTGGAAATCCAAGATGGCCGCCTGGTGGCCATATTGGATTTTTCAATCAGACTACAAATTGTATCTTGCGCAACTAGACCCCAAGGGGAACCTCTGTACCAAATTTGAGAACGATCCATGCAGTAGTTCCTGAGAAATCGCGATAATGTTTCATCTGGAAATCCAAGATGGCCGCCTGGTGGTCATATTGATTTTTCAATCAGACCGCAAATTGTATCTTGCGCAACTAGACCCCAAGGGGAACCTGCGTATCAAATTTGAGAAAGATCCATGCGGTTCTTCCTGATAAATCACGATAACGAAGTTTCATAGGGAAATCCAAGATGGCCGCCTGGTGGCCATATTGGATGTTCGAATCAGAGCAGAAAAGGTATCTTGCACAACTAGATCCCCAAGAGGAACCTGTGTACCAAATTTGAGAAAGATCCATGCAGTAGTTAACGAAAAATAATGATGACAAGATTTCACTGGCAAATTCAAGATGGCCGCCTGGTGGCCATATTGGATTTTTCAATCAGGCCACAAATTGTATCTTGCACAACTAGACCCCAAGGGGAACCTCTGTACCAAATTTGAGAAAGACCCATGCAGTACTTCCTGAGAAATCGAGATAACAATGTTTCATTTCGAAATCCAAGATGGCCGCCTGGTGGCCATATTGGATTTCGGAATCAGACCACAAAAGTATCTTGCACAACTAGACACTAAGGGGAACCTGTGTATCAAATTTGAGAAAGATCCATGCAGTACTTCCTCATAAATCACGATAACGAAGTTTCATAGGGAAATCCAAGATGGCTGCCTGGTGGCCATATTGAATGTTCGAATCAGAGCAGAAAAGGTATCTTGCACAACTAGACCCCAAGGGGAACCTGTGTACCAAATTTGAGGAAGATCCACAAAGTAGTTCCTGAGAAATTGCAATAACAATGTTTCATGGGGAAATCCAAGATGGCCGCCTGGTGGCCATATTGGATTTGTGAATCAGACCACAACAGGCATCTTGCACAACTAGACCCCAAGGGGAACCTGTGTACCAAATTTGAGAAAGATCTATGCAGTAGTTCCTGAGAAATCGCGATAACAATGTTTCAATGGCAAATTCAAGATGGCCGCCATGGCGGCCATATTTAAAATCGTATCGACACGGCATGAACAAATTCTGGTGTACTCATTGTGGGGAACATGCATGCCAAGTTTCAGCTTAATCGGCCAAGCGGTTTCAGAGAAGAAGATGTTTACGCACAACGGACGACGCACGACGCACGACGGACGACGCACGATGGACGACGCACGACGGACGACGGACGACGGACAGTCAGGCCATGACATAAGCCCATCGGGCCTTCGGCCCAGATGAGCTAAAAATGAAAGGCAAACAGCTGCGTTAAATCAACTCAGCTATTTGGTTCCAAAAATCTTTTTCCCAGTTTTGTCCAATGTCACCCCTTAGTCCAAAGTCACCCCCGTTGACGGTAGCTATACCGAACACAGTTCTGCAGATATAGTTGGTTACATTCAGGCATATAGGGCAGAAATAGAAATCAGTATATCTGTAAAGGGGCATAATTCTGTAAAATATGGGCCGAGATGAGTAAGCAGCAACGAACACGGATCTGCAGATATAACTTGTAAATTTAGCTACATATAACAAAATCAGAGATTATTACATCCGAAAGGGGCATAACTCCATAAGCCGAGGTGAGTAATCCTTTGTTGGCTTGTAGAATACAACAAGATAAGTACGTTTCTAAAATATAGCATGTATAGTAGCTATACCGAACACAGTTCTGCAGATATATTTGTTGGTTACATTCAGGCATATAGGACAGAAACAGAAATTGATATATCTGTAAAGGGGCATAACTCTGTTAAATATGAGCTGACATGAGTCACTTTCGATAAGCGTCCGACTTAGCACTGGTCAGATAAATAAGTGTTGAAAATTTGGAGGTTGTGTCTCAACTGGTTTTGCCTAAAATGCTTTAACAGACGGACGGACGGACGTACATGGCGATGACAACACCCCGAGGCCAAAATGGTTGAAGGGTAAAAACTGCTTGAAAATTTCTCATCAGTAGAGCACAAACCATCAAATTTTGTCTGTTTTTCCTTGATGGGATCTAACAGAGTCAATATATCTCCATTCGATTGCACATGCCATGTAGCCCGAAAATATCGGATAAGGAGTCTATTTTTTGTTTGGTTGTTGCCAAGATCTTTCACTGCACACGGTGTGGAGAATTGAAACAGTGGCACGAAAAGCATTTGATCGAATAAATAATGTGATTCTAAGGCATCTCCAGCACTATGACAACCACCTAATGACTCCTATAATCAGATGGAATCGGCCTTCAAACACAGATTTTGTCAGCAAAACCGTTGTTTCTTTCGCCACAGCTGACAGGGACATGGGCAGAATGGGGTTGACCTTTTGGCTCACGTCATCAAGAAATTGATCCATGCCGGTTATAAACCAATAGCGATGTGCGTTTATTCACATGATCAGAAAGGTCATGAGATAAAAATAGCGAAGGTCATATTCTTACAAGATGTCAGAAAGACATGAAAACTTTAAAATCATTCGAGGTTTCTCTCATATTATTTACTTCCCGTTTCGTTATCTTCGTCAGCGAATGATTGCAAAAAGGCACTTTTCGGGAGGCCAGCTTTCATCGCGAAAAAACTACAAATAACAAAATCGGAGATGAAAGGTGCATAACTCCATAAGCCTAGGCAAGTACTCCTGTGTTGGCTTGTAAAATACAACAATGTAAATAAGTTTTCCAAAATATAGTACGTAACTATACCGAACACAGTTCTGCAGATATAGTTGGTTACATTCAGGCATATAGGGCAGAAATAGAAATCAGTATATCTGTAAAGGGGCATAACTCTGTAAAATATGGGCCGAGATGAGTAAGCAGCAACGAACACGGGTCTGCAGATATAACTTGTAAATTTAGATACATATAACAAAATCAGAGATTATTACATCCGAAAGGGGCATAACTCCATAAGCCGAGGTGAGTAATCCTTTGTTGGCTTGTAGAATACAACAAGATAAGTACATTTCCAAAATATAGCATGTATAGTAGCTATACTGAACACAGTTCTACAGATATATTTGTTGGTTACACTCAGGCATATAGGACAGAAACAGATATTGATATATCTGTAAAGAGGCATAACTCTGTTAAATATGGGCTGACATGAGTCACTTTCGATAAGCGTCCGACTTAGCACTGGTCAGATAAATAAGTGTTGAAAATTTGGAGGTTGTGTCTCAACTGGTTTTGCCTAAAATGCTTTAACGGACGGACGGACGGGCGTACATGCCGATGACAACACTCCGAGGCCAAAATGGTTGAAGGGTAAAAGTGCTTGAAAAGTTCTCATCAGTAGAGCACAAACCATCAAATTTTGCCTGTTTTTCCTTGATGGGATCTAACAGAGTCAATATATCTCCATTCGATTTCATATGCCATTAGCCCGAAAATATCGGATAAGGAGTCTATTTTTTGTTTGGTTGTTGCCAAGATCTTTCGCTGCACACGGTGTGGAGAATTGAAACAGTGGCACGAAAAGCATTTGATCGAATAAATAATGTGATTCTAAGGCATCTCCAGCACTATGACAACCACCTAATGACTCCTATAATCAGATGGAATCGGCCTTCAAACACAGATTTTGTCAACAAAACCGTTGTTTCTTTCGCCACAGCTGACAGGGACATGGGCAGAATGGGGTTGACCTTTTGGCTCACGTCATCAAGAAATTGATCCATGCCGGTTATAAACCAATAGCGATGTGCGTTTATTCACATGATCAGAAAGATCACGAGATAAAAATAGCGAAGGTCATATTCTTACAAGATGTCAGAAAGGCATGAAAACTTTAAAATCATTCGAGGTTTCTCTCATATTATTTACTTCCCGTTTCGTTATCTTCGTCAGCGAATGATTGCAAAAAGGCATTTTTCGGGAGACCAGCTTTCATCGCGAAAATTTAACCTACGTACGCTCTAAGCTGTGATAGAAATGCCACGCCTCCTTACCCTATATTTACCTGTCACAACCAGAGTTTCTGAGTTAATATGTCATGGTATCAAAACGGCCATTTTAGCGGATGTAAGTGTATAGTTCTCTGGAAATAATAATTCTCCTTTAGTGTGACAGAAACCCACCATTACACATTAGGCCTACAAGTAGTATTCCTTCCCAGTCCACAAAGATCACAATGCTAAACCTCAGAGTAGAAATTTATTTGTAAATTATCTACTCTCAATAGGGAAAATGGAAAGGTAGCCTGGCTGATTTCTTGGCAATATCGTGATATAGCACCCCAATAAAAGTTTATCGATTAGACTCTCGTCTGTACACTTGTTTGAGTATATATTCCCATCGTCACTCTCTCTAATAGGTGTTATCCAGCACCCCAAAACGGAAAATTACATTGGATGTCTATGGGTGTTTTATTCGTCAGGGTGCTATATAACACCTAATATATAAGGCGTCGCTCTATATATTAGGTGTTATCCAGCACCCCAAAACGGAAAATTACATTGGATGTCTATGGGTGTTTTCTTCGTCGGGGTGCTATATAACACCTAATATATAAGGCGTCGCTCTATATATTAGGTGTTATCCAGCACCCCAAAACGGAAATTTACATTGCTTGTCAATAGGTGTTTTGTCCGTTGGGGTGCTATATAACACCTAATATATAAGGCGATACTGAGTTGTTGAATGGCAAATTTCGAATCAACTTGGCATTTATATAATCTGATTGAAGAATATTCTGAACTGATAAACTTATACATTCAGTGCGCCTGTTCTTGGCGAGTAGGTGATCCAGGTAGGGTAATGAATACACGTAGAAGTGAATTTGAATCATGCGCATATGTATCTGTGATCTTTAGAAAGCACGATGTCTTTAAGAAGTCAGAAAATCAGGGAAATGTGGGCTCTCATTCAGGATTTGGTTGGCGAGGCTTCCCTGTTGCCAGTTAATATAAGACGGTATTTCTGGCAACAATACCTGAAATATTTTCAGCGTTATTTGCTCACAACTGTTGCGTACGTGAACGGGCTTGATCCCTTGATATCACAAGAGTGAATTGACTTACTGGGTTTGACTACTGACACAAGACATTCTATACCTATACCGTGCGTTTGATGAGGGACGTTACCTGCAAGCATACGCTTTCAATATTGCTATGAACGAATGGCAATTGGTTCGTGGTGCGCCAAAATTTCCTCCATCCAGGTATATTCAATGCATTTATTCCCGTCAAACGGCAACGATTTGGTGTAAGACTCGAAATATAATTGACAAAGGATCTGCTGCAAGTTGAATGTCAGTCTTTTGTCCAGGATATTACCTTTTGAATGGGAGGTCTTGCACCAAAGCCTTGCCTGTCAAACGAAATATGAAAAGTGAAGGATTGGGCAGCACATTTGCAGTTAATGTGCAAACCTGTAGCTATATCCAGGCCCTTTTCAAATGTTATTTTCAGTTAGTGTAGAACTATCTCACACCCCATCATTGAAGACGCTTCCCTTGAAATATAACTGATGATAATTTGCCATAACCCTATTCATTACTGAATACATGTAATAAACCGAAAATTGTCGAGTACCCCGCATTATCCAGGACCCCGCATTCTCCAGCACCCCAATAACATTGATCATCATTACGTTTCCCCCAAAACATACCATGCCCCTTTTTGTACCATTGGTGACCCCCCAAAGGGGATTTTAGTTAGTATATTTAGTGAAATAATATATATGTATTAGGAGTTATATAGCACCCCAACGTGTCAAACACCCACTGACAGGCAATGCAATTCTCCATTTTGGGGTATCGGATAACACCTAATACACAGAGCGACGACAGGATACGCGAGTGTAAGTGTACAGACGAAACTAACCGATAAAATTTTATTGGGTGCTATATCACGATATTGCGAGACATATCTAAAAGCTGACCGTACTCACGGGAGCCGAGTCGCTCTCCAGGACGGTCCCTTCGGAGGACGGTCTAGTATTATTTTCTTCGCGGCTTGGGTGTGATCGATATACTGAAGTATATAAATTCCCTAGTCCAGCTAAACAATGACTTATCATATAAGTGTGCCGTAACTTGGATATTTCTCCGAATCTCGGTAAAGCAAAAACCAACAATCTTAATTTGATTTTCAAAACGAGCGTACACGAAGGGAGACAACTTGTTTGAGAACAATCAAAAATCCACTTTGACCCTGCATGCACTGGCAGTATTTTAGATACACATGCTGTGAATGCATGTTGTTTGATTGAATTCGTTCTTTGGAATTTGGCGCTGCCATGAGTTTTATCAATATTCAGAATGATAATAAGTTTTATCAATATTCAGAATGATAATATAATAATTGATCAATTGAGTCAAGCATTTTGCCAAAAAAATATATATTCTTAAACACTTAGGAAATATTTCTTTTAGACTTTATAACAAAATGTAAAACATATCTTATCAGAAATTATGTAATAAGCAAAATTTTTTGCTCACTTTCTCCCGATCTTTTAACCAATTTCTCAAAATCTTATATTCTTATGCTATACCGTACCGGTTTTTCATATAAATACATCAACAACGGGTACAGTAGGGTGATATATTTATTCATTAATAAAAACACTAATTGGATATAACTTTTTCAACAAACACTTTTGTACAATTAGCTATTCTCTTAGACGGAGGTATCCCAGCAGCCCTTGCGGCACTCCGTGACAACTGTGGCGTGGGCTAAAGCAAGGCCTAGCGACGTATTCACTTAACCCAGGCAGACCCCGCTTCTCCCGTTAAATCGTATTTCCTCGACGTTTGCGGCTGGAAATCATTTGGAATCGATAATATGTTGTTAATAAAGGTAACATTTAACAGCTGAAAGGATCAATTGTGTGGTAAAGACTCCAGGAAAGGTTAATAAACAACAAGCTGACATTGTGGTTGATCTAATTGTGGTATCTATCTGAGACTATCTATCTATCTAGACTGACAACATGATTGTGCCTGCATATTCCAGTGAAGAGAAATTGTCTATATAATAATAAACACTAATAAACACATACCATTGAAAGAATGAAATATTGAAAGAATAAATTTAGTAGTTTCGGCTCTTTAGAACTGTTTTATGCAAGCACCATTCTCACTTGTCGCATCCTTCTTAATGCCAGAGTAATTGTATGTGAAGAGTTACTCTCCCTGGTATCACAGACCGTCCCCAGAAGAGACCGTGCTGTGCAGAGCCAGAGCTCCCGTGAGCACGGTCAGCTTTTAGATCCTTTTGGATATTGCCGATTTCTCTCATCATAATTGTGAATGAGCACGGTGCATTTCCAAGGCAACGCAGGTTTACTCCACCTAGAGCACACGTACTGACTGAGCTGAAGAAGAAACAACATATACCGGTAGATTAGTTTTAGACGGACGGAGAAAATTTTTGTTGCACTCGGCCATGTTAACAAAAACGCACTGTATCCGTTCCTCCGTTTTTCATTTCAGTTCTCATTCTAACACGGCTAGGCTTACCTCTTCAGCAAAATCACTGATTCCTTTTCCGACTAGAATTTCCTTCTTTTGGTTAATAATTCGCGGTTTTCATTGCATGATGCGTGCATGTAACTTGGCTTTCCTGTCTCTTTTCTTTGTCTTCTTCTCGTTGAAAATTGCTCGCCACAACAGATCGAACGTTTGTCGAGTTCTTTGAAAAGTGTGACCTGTCATAGACAGGGAACGGGGACTGCGCAATAACCTGGTAAATTCAATCTAAGGAACTCTAGCTATGATAGGTGTATATAGAGTAAGGGGCGTGGCAACCCATATCACCGAGTGAGATCGGAGTTATGATACAACAACAACACCAACAATTAATCAACGCAAATTAAATTAGACTCATTCAGCTGAATGTTTTCCAGCCAATACATAGATTGTGATTTTTGGATCATTTACATGTATCCATCCATTTATGATAACTGTACTGGATCATCACAGCTAAATGGATATGATGTTCTCCCCTGATCTAGTGCAAATCGGATTGGCCCCGATTCAACAAACTCCTTCACTGTATCATTGATTCAAGAATAATGGATCAGCCATTAATAATATCAGTGAAACAGGCATTTTACACTTCAAACTTTTGCTGTAAAGTTTACAGCAATCTACAGGCAGTTTTTAGTACAGGTAAATTACCAGTAATTTACTGTTAAACACTGCAAAATACACGATTCACTATTCATTTTACAGTGAATTACGGCCAATTTTCTACACAAAATCTAAGCCAAATTACTGTAAAATTTAGTTTTATTCTTAATCAGATATCCTCAGATGTGTCAGTTAGATAGTGTTAAAGCTCAGATTCAAGAGTGAGGTAAATCAGCATGGACTGATTCTTGAAACTGCGTTCTCGTCCATTTTTTTATTTTTATTTTATAGTTTAAATATATGCAAAATATGACACCTAAATAACCAAAATAATATTTTGATTTCATAGCACGACAGATGGGGCGACGTTTGAAACATCAGATTCGTTTTGGATCAAGGTGTCATATTTTAGACTGTTTAAACAAATCCATTCTATAATGTACAAAGTTAACCCAAAAGTCCATCCCAAAGTTACTCAAATTTGAAAAGACAGTTTTTAGTGCAGCTAAGTTACCAGTAATTTACTGTTAAACACTGGGAAATTCAATTCAATTTCATAGTTTTTACTGTAAATTCACAGTAAAGGCAAATTACTGTAAAATTTTCAGATTTATTCTATCATTTCGATAGGATTATATCTTTCGCACATGTTTCAAAGGGATAGTTTTCATCAACAATTTGAAAGAAATTACATGGCATGGTGCCTTAGTATCTAATTGCATCACCAGCTTTTTACAGTTAACGAATGTTTATTGACAATATTTACTTGTTTTATACTTCCTAAATTAGCTATTTTGGCCTGTCCCCAGGGCCAAACTTTGCAGTTTATACGAAATGTGGGCTATGTTTAATTTGCAATTATTACAAGAAAACAAGTCAGACTTGATAACTTAAATGCCACGAGATTTTGCGACACTGGTAGGGTAGAAAAGAAAAAAATCATTAATTAGTATTTGTGTTCCTAGTTTCCATGCCAACTAGATGTTACAAACATTTGTTGCGCAGTTTTACTGCAGGGGCAAGACTCAGGAATGTTTCATGCGAAAGAGAGTGTAGGTTCCAAAGAAGTATAAACAGAAAATAGCATAGATATCTTCTCTCAAATTAGGCCATATAGGTTTATTGGGTGTCAACTCTGTTATGGCATCAAATTCCATTGATTTTTGTCCAACAGACGTCAGCGGTGAGTCACAACGTGAAAATCACCGATACGGAGGTTGAACTCCATCCTAAACAGAAAAATCGAATATACATGTACTATGCGAGGATATGGTTGTTCCTTCACATACATCCGAGTCAGGATATAGTTTATGGAACAGAAAATTAGAATGGCCACCATTGGAATCGTTATATCCCTCAGTTTCTCTACCGCTCCAGAGTTGTACATTCCTTAAACATTAATTGTTTCGATTTCGTTGAAATACTTAGATTGTGTTATCAGCAGACAAGTCCAGTCCGTGATGGTTTTTTTGGAAATACTGATATGTATACGGAATTTATTCACTTATAACACAAACTCTCGAAAATGAGAAACACTACCGGTATTTATCACATGGAAGTGATACATAGTCTGAATGCTGTTGTGACAGCCGACATCACCTATGCCGACACTAAAGATAGTCTGTCTTTCAGGCATTAAGACGGTCCGAAATTTGGCCGGACACGTGTGGATGGGAAAAGTTTGATTATAGATCGAAATTGTCCACTGATATCGGCAAGCTGAAACTTAACAAATACCCGCTACACTTATAATTCAGGTTGTTTTGCTGAAATACTATAATCTGTAATAGTAGTTGAATAAAAGACGTATGCTTGTATGCATGCATGTTTCACCGCGCCCCCTTCTGAGAGACCACATAAACTCGTCCACTGATATATTAACGCGCTGCCAACTGAACGACCCCCCTTGGACGCTCCAAAAATACCCCAGAAGACAGCAAAAATCGACCATAGAGGTCCATGTCCCCCGCTAGCAGCACCAGTTATGGTGGATTACATCCACCATAACTGGCGCTGCTGCTGCGGGGGCCATGGACCTCTATGGTCGATTTTTTGGGGTCGATGATATCTCATATCATTGATAACGGTATGATGTGAAAATGGAGATATCGCTGATGAGCTTAACATAAATGTAATACAGCAGATGGCACCCATATTGGATTATGCACATCCATAAAACATAATACATGACTGTCCTCTCACTAAGGTCAAGGGACACCCCAAGTATGAAGTAGATCAGTTGAATCGTACTCCAGCTATTGTCCGGACAAGATCAAACTGCTTACAATCCAATATGGCTGACGGCGGCCATATTAGATTACGCACATTGCTGAAAAACAATCCCAACTGTCCTCTCACCAATGTCAAGGCACACCCCAAATTTGAAGTTGATCGATTAAATCGTTCACGAGTTATTGTCCGGACAAGAAAATCTAAGATCCAACTACTTATAATCCAATATGGCTGACGGTGGCCATATTGGATTATGCACATCGCTGAAAAAAAATTCAAACCGTCCTCTCACCGATGTCAAGGCACTCCCCAAGTTTGAAGTAGATCAGTTGAATCGTACTCCAGTTATTGTCCGGACAAGATCAAACTGCTTAAAATCCAATGAAATCCAGTATGGCTGATGGTGGCCATATTGGATCAAGCACGTCCTTGAAAAACAATCCTAATCCTCCTCTCAACAATGTCAAGGTACTCCCCACATATGAAGTAGATCGGTTGAATCATTCTCGAGTTGTTGTCCGGACAAGATCCAACTGCTTATAATCCAATATGGCTGACGGCGGCCATATTAGATTACGCACATTGCTGAAAAACAATCACAACCGTCCTCTCACCAATGTCAAGGTACACACAAAGTTTGAAGTTGATCGGTTAAATCGTTCATGAGTTATTGTCTGGACAAGAAAATCTAAAATCGAACTGCTTATAATCCAAAATGGCTGACGGCGGCCATATTTGATTACGCACATTGCTGAAAAACAATCCCAACCATCCTCTCACCAATGTCAAGGCACACCCCAAGTTTGAAGTTGATCGGTTAAATCGTTCACGAGTTATTGTCCGGACAAGAAAATCTAAGATCGAACTGCTTATAATCCAAAATGGCTGACGGCGGCCATATTTGATTACGCACATTGCTGAAAAACAATCCCAACCGTCCTCTCACCAATGTCAAGGCACACCCCAAGTTTGAAGTTGATCGGGTAAATCGTTCACGAGTTATTGTCCGGACAAGAAAATCTAAGATCGAACTGCTTATAATCCAAAATGGCTGACGGTGGCCATATTTGATTACGCACATTGCTGAAAAACAATCCCAACCGTCCTCTCACCAATGTCAAGGCACACACCAAGTTTGAAGTTGATCGGTTAAATCGTTCACGAGTTATTGTCCGGACAAGAAAATCTAAGATCGTACTGCTTATAATCCAAAATGGCTGACGGCGGCCATATTGGATTACGCACATTGCTGAAAAACAATCCCAACCGTCCTCTCGCCAATGTCAAGGCACACCCCAAGTTTGAAGTTGATCGGTTGAATCGTTCACGAGTTATTGTCCGGACAAGAAAATCTTACGGAATTACGGAATCACGGAATTACGGAATCACGGAATTACGGACACCGGTGTTTCTAAGTCCCCCCCCTACTAAGTAGCGGGGGACAAAAAAAAATAAAAAAAAAATCAGAAGGGGAAAGAAAGAAATGAAAAATGGCACAAGTCCGTCTCTAGAAATGTAATCATGATCCGTTTCAGTAGTGAGGCGTCAGTTCGCTCAACAATGGGTTCTCCACGACTATCCGCTTTGGCGGTCATGAACATACACAATGCTCGTAAAAGTGAATTATGCAAGAGATGTGGCTCTGTTTATGAGACTCCACCCTCGACGGATACAGCAGGTGAATTTACTATTCAACTAATCATTAACACTAACTCGTGTGTGTTTTCCTTCTGCTCCATGCGTCTGGATTTGATAATGAAGCATCGGCAGCCTCGGTCTACCGTTAGCTGAAGGCTCTACTACATTTGTGATATTTCATTTCCGGAATATAAATCAGTTTCATTTTTTTTTACCATGGCCACGTTTTAATTTCCATAATGATGAGTGATATCAGTTTCATTTTCCTAGTCAGTATTTCACCATGGCCATGATACACAGTTAGATATTCTACACAGTATTATTGTGATATTCTACACAGTATTATTGTGATATTCTACACAGTATTATTGTGATATTTTCAGCAAAAGTTAATGCTCACAGTCATGAAATGGCATATGGATCGGAAAGTGATATGATGACGTTTAGTTTTGATCATTTTAACATGGTTAGCCTACGAGGTGTATCGGTCCAAAGCATTATTATTGTGTTTTCAAGATGGCAAGGAGAATACAATACATTATTAATCAACTATCAATGATATGAATCCAATATAAGGAAATCGGCCTGCTTGATATGACATCAAACCGGGCCAATATGAGGAAGGCGGGCCAATACGGGGAAACAGGGCCAATATGGCCCGGGCCAAAATGACTTTCAACATGGCGATGCTGAGGATGAACGATCCTCGATTCGCAATCTTCTCCGAATGATGTCACTGATTTCTCTGACTTTGAACGGATATTCAATGGCTTCTGTGATAATATTTGATAGAGCTATACGTGCCGATACACAAACCTTGAAATCAAGTGAGGTGAGTCATGCTGAAATAGGCTATAGTGACGCGAGCGCGACATCGACGCGTTAGCACAAACACACGAAAAACAGCGATCCAACACTTACAGCAGTGCACTGATGAGCGAAGCGATGACTACAGTGATATTTTAAGACAGAAGATGTCAGACTTGCAGCTAGAAGAGTTATTCACATATGGATAGGACCGATAGAAATTATGCGAAAGAAACACCTGTAAAATGGTGTTGAAAACTAGGGTCTCCATAGCATGATACGTCTTCGATCCTCAAATCGGGACTGGATTTGGACCAAATTTGCACCAGATTATAAGGTTGTATAATTTTGCTGCATCGTTCTTATCAAATAAAATTAGTATTTCATCTGCTTGTATCTTTTTGACTCCGTTTCATACGTTGAAGACCCCCGCCCAGGTTGAAGATGATCGACCTAGCTACATGTATTCATCGTCCCGATTATTGCCGTCGTTTCCGATAGCGTTACTGTAGAGGGGATTAGCTAAGATTCATAGCGTCTCCCTTCCTTGAGGGAAGGGAATAATGGCACTTCAAAAAGCACATAATAATCGTAGGAAATAGGCCTATTGTGAAGGAAGAAATACATATTCCGATTTCCGAGTCGGTGTACTAAAATATTCCTTGATGCATGTATTATAATCGATGAAATAAATTTGTAGGTGAGTTAATTAATAAAAATGTCATTAACCAAGTGTTTTCATATTGGCCTAGTTATAGGTCCTCGGTCAGCCGTATTGGCCCTCGGCCTGCGGCCTCGGGCCAATACGGCAGGCCTCGGACCTATAACAAGGCCAATATGAAAACACGTGGTTAATAACATAATAATATTGTTATTTGACAAATGATGTGTTATGTATTTGTTGAAAATCGCCCAGAATGCATCTCAGGTATAATATAACCCTAAATCTGCATATATTATGTTCAGATTTAATTCCGGGAAAACGCTCAGAACCGGCGATCTAGTGCCCCGGAGCTTCCGGGGTCGCCTAGGCCCCTGGACCCACCTGCTAGCGACGCCCATGGCATAGAGAATACCGGGTCCTGTTTACGGAACGACAAATAATATGACGTGAGCACATTTGAGAATATAGAGACCAGTAATATATGAAGGTGAAAATGAGACTGAGGACGTCACTTCCGGTCACCTGACGCGGCAATCTTTGAAAATGTCCGGACCTCTACGGCAATCTCAGATAATCTTCGGCAATGTCCAGACGTCTCCGACAATCTTCGGGAATCATCCGTCATCTCCGGCAATGACCGGTCATCTCTGGGTGTTTTTTTGGTTTTATATAAACGGCAAATTGTCGCAAAAATGCGCGCCCAGAGTTATCTGCTCCTGATCCGGTGACATCACATGCAGGCCTTAGGTCACATCCGGTGATGTTACATCCGGCTTCAAGGTTACATCCGGATCAAAAGGTCAAAGGTCATTTCCGATCACGTAACGGCCCAGTAAGGGCCATCTGCCTCTACATAAGACCCCAGTGACTTCCAATGTTAATCTCCGAGGAATGCATGTTTTGGGTAGGAGTATTGGGGTGGGCATATTTTTTTTCTTGTGGATTTTACTATAGGCTGTGGTACCTTGATTTGTCTGTCTCGCGCTGTAGAACACGATGACAGGAAGAACACGATGAGGCCATGAGGTAAATTTTACTGAAAAGTTCACACAGGTCTTGGGTTGACATGTTAGATCTATTCCGGCTCAATGGACAATGATCTGTTCAATGTGAATTCCAATGGAGGACTCATTCATGGACATTTGCGGTATAGGGTGTGGCACCTTGTTTTCTCTGTCTCGAGCTGTAGATCACGTGACGATTAGAGGGGTCTCCGAGGTCATAGGTCAAAGTTACCGTGTGCATGCGTAGTGACCTGAGGTGGACGTTTTGGGGTCGCGGTGGACCAGTGTTGATCCGATTTGGTCGTCTGAGGTGTCATAGTGAAGCATTCGTGGGAGACCATCCGACTGGATTGGTGTGGAGTGAAAGTAAGGCTATGGGGCGCATGCGCAGGGAGGGAATTGTGGGAAAAGGACACTGGAATGGACGCTTTGGGGTCGAGTTGGGCCAATAGCGGTCTGAATGGGTCGAGGAATCCATGTGAAGCTCTCCTCGAGACCGATCAAGTCATGGGTGGGTGCATGTATACTGTAACCTTAATAAAAGTACAATCTACCATTACAAATTTTCAAATATATATATCAAAACAGAATATAGGTAACTTAAACAATATACTAGTGTTCTCAAATATGCATCAACTCAAGATTGTATCTAGACAAAACTGCTGATACAGAACGAGGATACATGGTCGTTCATTTCAGCCTAATCGTTTTCTGTTTGCTATGTGTTCAAAAAGGCAATAAAACAATGTGCATATCTAACATGACGTGATGAACATATTCTACGATCACAGATCGGTACATCGCGGAGTCACCAAACACATCACTGAAACATAACTTTGCGGAATAAAACTCAGCACATTATCTACGTGACCAATACTAGCTCGTTCTCTACCCCAAACTCGATCGGTTGCTGTTGACGACGGAGTACGTCACCGATGGAGAATAACACTTTGGCACATTAGAGAATATCGAGACCTGGTTACAGAACGATGGAGAATAACACTTTGGCACATTAGAGAATATCGAGACCTGGTTACCAAACGATGAAGAATAACACTTTGGCACATTAGAGAATATCGAGATCTGGTTACCAAACGATGGAGAATAACACTTGAGAACATCAGAGAATATCCAGACCTGGTTACAGAACGATGGAGGATATCCGAGATTTGTACAAATCATTGTGATTGTAGATCTGTGACTGTGGTAAACATGGCGAAGAAGGACGCAGCACAGGGTCTCGTGTCTTATGACGTAGAAATTACTTTTTACTCTTTTTTTACTTACTTTCCCATCATACATCACAACGCATACATGTACACAAAACACGTATGAATAGACTAATACATGGAGACATATAGGTAAAGACAGATACACATAGACAGTCACTTATAGTCACAATTTAATTGTTAATCATAAATTTGGATCTGTACAGTAGATCGAGATTATATACAATAAGAGTAAACAATAAACACAGAGAGAATATACTTTTTGGTATAGGCTCAGTCATTCAATAATTGTAGAACAAATTGCCATCTCTGTTTGAAAGTTTCAATTTTGCCTTGATTAGTGGCAAATAATTTTTGATTTCCACTTTTTGTTTATTTCCTGTTTCAAAGTTGTGGCTGATAGTGATCCACTTTCAACTTTGTACTTGTATATTTAGAATCATACTACGATAATGATGAAGTTGGCACGCCTGGAGAAGACTTTATCGGATACCACGCCAAGTTCGGCGTTTTTACTATTCATATCAATTACTGTATCAGTTTCACTGACAATCCAGTCTATTATATTTGTCCATAATTCCTTTACAATTGTGAATTCTCAAAATAAGTGCAAAGGGTTCAGTTTCACTATAGCAAATGCTACAATTGTGTTTCTGTAAAATTTTCATCTGGCATAGCAGTTTATTCTGTGGTTTATTCTGTACTGAAACCTTCTTCAGTTTGCAATCGCTACATGTTCTTAATGGAAGCACATGTATGCATTTTCAGTCCAGCTGGTTATGGACTATCATATTCCACTGCTCATGTCTTTTTAGGGACAGATTTTTGGGGTTTTATTCCCGCCATATTTATGTTAATGTCTAATACCCTGTATATGTTTAACTATATGGTGAATAAATATTCATTCATTCATTCATTCATTTAAGTTTGGTTAAAAGAATGTACATATCTTTGTATCCATTCTTGTATCGCAACATTGGCTCCAATTTTACTACAAGACACATGTTACTAGGCACACGGCTTACTCCTAGCAAGCTAAAGTTCATGATGTTCATTGTTTAATTTTGTTTGGCATTGGTAATCCAACTGGAGGAACAGCTACAAGGGCAAAGTGGAAATTTCAACGGCTTATCCCGAGTAAGCTTTCTCTTGTGAACCGACAGGTTTTCAATGTTGCGTCGCTGGACAGCCAAGTAAGAGATATCGCTTTTCATCAGTATCAGTTCTTTCTTGTCGATTTAGCTGTTCTTCCCATGCACAATTATATGGGCACGATGAACACATTTGTATGGCTTGTTGCCTGTATGAAATATTTTTGTGAATAGGAACGATATGCAAGAGGTGGGAAAACTTGACGTCTGGTGACTAAATAGCAACCATACGCTCCACAGGAAAACATTCGTCGGGACCTAACATTCAGACCCGAGAAGTCTTAGTATCTCAGCCGCGCTTGACGTAGTTGGCCAGTTAAACGGGGGATGTGTCTGACTTTTTACTGATATGAATTCTGTTATGCCTCTTCAAGTTACCTTTCTGTGTACAGCTATATGAGCACAGAGAACACGTGTATGGCTTTTTCCCAGTATGAATTCTTTCATGCAAATCAAGGTGGCCTCTCTTTACAGAGCTATATGAGCACAGAGAACAGTTGCAAGGCTTTTCACCAGTATGGATTCTTTTATGCACATCAAGGTGACCACACCGTGCAGAGCTATATGAGCACATAGAGCATTTGTATGGCTTTTCCCCACTATGAATTCTGTTGTGCTTCTGAAGGTTACCTCTCTGTGCAGAGCTATATGAGCACTAAGAACATTTGTATGGCTTTTCACCAGTATGAATTCTGTTATGATTTTCAGGGTTACCTTTATGTGTACAGCTATATGAGCACAGAGAACACGTGTATGGCTTTTCCCCAGTATGAATTCTTTCATGCAAATCAAGGTG
>JAVTVY010041452.1:0-18799 GCA_036873755.1 Hanleya hanleyi | reverse complement strand
ATCCATTCAATTGAACGGGATCAGAATCCTGTGGTATAAAGTTTTTTATATTATCGATAAATATATTGAAGAGTGTTGGAGATATGCTACACCCTTGTCGAACTCCTATATAGGATTGGAAACTGTCCGACATTTCATCATTGACCTTGAGTTTATACTTGATGTTATCATATAAAGATGTTAGTATGGAGAATATTTTACCATTTATGTCCTTTTCCTTTAATTTGTCAAAAAGAAGATCGCGGTTGACAGAGTCAAAAGCTTTCCTGAAATCAACGAAACATGTATAAACTGGTTTCTTATTGGATCGATATTTATCAATTATAGTGCGGAGTGTGAATATGTTGTCTGTTGTACGATAATCTTTACGGAAGCCAGTTTGATTTCGACTTAGAAGATCGTTAGTTTCCAGATGGGTTGTAAGCCTGGTGTTTATGATTTTCGCAAATAGTTTGCCTAAAACATTGCTAAGAGCAATGCCCCGATAATTATTCGGGTCAATTTTACTGCCTTTTTTGTGTAGGGGAATAATAGTAGATGCTGACCATGCATCTGGAAAGTGACCACTGTCTAGTACCATGTTAAATAGTTTGATCGTTTGATCTATGATTAACGGAATTGTAGTTCGAAGTAGTTCATTACTTATAGTATCTTCACCTTGACTTTTATTAAGTCTTAAAAGCTTCAGATTACTATGAATCTCTTCAGCTAAAATAGGTTTATTCAGGGTTTCGTTTAATGAATTATCAGTGGTTGAGTTTGGATGTGTGGGACAATTTGTATTTTTAACTGAATTATGTACCGGTACATCAGATAAATTTATAAAATGATCCAATAGAACATGTTTATCAGCATCTATCTTTGATTTGGGTTGATCACTTAATGTTTTGATGATTTTCCAGTACTTAGATGAATCAGATGATGTGCATTCTCTTAACTGGTTCACTAGGTTAGTATAATAATCTTGTTTTTTTGAGCGAATAAGTTTTTTATAATTCTTTTTTAATATATGGTAGTTTAGTCTGGTTACATCAGTTTGGTTAGAATTGTAATTACTATAGCCTTTTTCATGTTATTCTGAGCTTGTTTGCATTCTTTGTCGTGCCATTTGTTCTTTTGTGAGGTCTTATTAGATTTTACTACAACAGTGGCATGACAATTAAAAGTGTGTAGGATTTGTGTGAAGTCATCAACACATTTGTCAACCTCTGCATTACTTTTCCTGTATGATGTCATCATAAAATTATTAAGCTGCATTTGTATTCCAGGCATACTGTAAGTGTTTAGGATATAACCCTCACTATTTTTGGTCCATTTTCTTTTAAATTTAATTTTTTGAAATTTTTGATTATGTTTAGTTTGAATTGTAGGTTGATTTATAAATAGATTGAGATATACAGCTTGTTGACAATGGTCAGACAGTGGTGTTAAAGGATATATATGAAAATATTTGATGTATTGGTATAAAGATTCAGATGCACAAGTGTAGTCTACAGCACTGCGTCCATTATATGTATGACATGTAAATTTGCCAAGTCTGTCACCAACCATTCTACCATTCAAAAATATTAGTTTATGAGCTAGGCTCAGATCAAGGAGTTTCCGACCAAAGGTATCCACTTTTACATCTTGATTATTTCTATTTGACGTTATTACATTAAAATATGTATCAGGTATATGTGGGTGAAAATCTACACCATCATTGTTAATAAGTTCCTGTACAGTACCCACTCGAGCATTGAAGTCTCCACCAAGCATGATCATTCCTTTTGTAGAATAGAAGTCGACCATCTGGTCAACCTCTTGAAAGGGGTCCCTTTCTTTGGGAAATGCTTTCCAGTATGGGGAGTTATTTGGACGTATATATATAATACCCATGTATATATCATCACTTGTACTTATAGAATCTTTCGAGATCTTGGCCCACACCATGATATCAGATGTATATACAATATTTACAGTAAGACATGATCTATAAAAAAATGCTATACCCCCACGTGTGCTATCTTTAACTCGTGGAGCGTCATTAAAGAATTTGCATTCATACCCAGGAAGAGAAAGTTGGAAATCGTCTGGTCGCCAAGTTTCTACAAGCCCTATCAGACTGAATTTATTGACACATTTAAGAAAGTCTGTATTCTCTAACTTATCTTTGCTGAGACCGTGAATGTTCCAGAATGAACAGCTCAGTTGATTGTTAGACATGAAGGATATAATATAAACAATGTAACTTGTATGGGATAAAGCTTGCAGGCTATCATGTGCGAAAATATTATCACAAGTGTTATATCTAAAACATAAGGGTGTAATGTTCATTTACATATGAGGGGGAGGGGGGGGATAATTCATGTTTGACAAGGGAGAGTTATCTTATCTTAAAGTTAATAATTGGTGTATGAAATACCTTTATCGCTACAAGAATACATGTACCATTTTACTGCATTGACTGGAGTACAACTTTCAGGTCATTTATGCAATATATATGATGGACTATAATTAATATCATTTTAGAAATACAACACTGGACCAGAGATTAATAACTATTAGCGTTTTTAAGAATGCTGTATCCTGTATTGCCATCTATGATGGAATAGAATTATCAATCATTAAATAATACATTGTATCAAATTAATTGTAAGATTAATTATAATTGGTGTATTAAATACCTGTATCGCTATAAGAATGCATACTATTTGATCTTATTGGCTATAGACTTCAGCACAGATCATGAATGCAATACTATAATGGACTATAATTAACGTCATTGTAGAAATACAACATTCATTCAGAGCTTCATGACTATTGAATTGAATTGTATACCATACCGTCGGCAATAAATTGAATTCAAACAATTACAAGAATTCAGTGTTTTCTCTCTTCTTGTCTAGCACTATATGCTTGTGGTCACACAATCGTGTTATAACCCAAACAGATTATTAAAATAGAGAGGATAAAAGCGCAACAACTTGTTGAATTGTGTTGCGCTGCGATGATTGAGAGCTTCTAGCATCCAATGCTGGTTTAGGCATTGTGCTACTGAGAGTATCAATGTTCTTGTCAGGTAAAGGCCATTCGGAATGAACTGATTGGTATGAAGGTTTATATTTTGGATGTTCTGATGACATAGATGGCTGTACAGTATCCCTCCATAACTCTTGGCCGACCTTCCAGGGTTGACTAGTAGCATTATACCAGATGTCCTGATTACCTCGTTTCTCCGACTTCGTAACTGTTCGCCATGCAGGTCGTGGTGAAGTGAGGGTACGTTGTGGGACCTCAGAACTTCTGTAGGTGATACGTTGTGGGACACCAGAACTTCTATAGTTGGTACGTTGTGGGGCCTCAGAACTTCTATAGCTGTAATGTACTGGGATGGGGTGGGACACGGGATTATTGACTTTTTGATGCCGTGATGTGCTAGTTTCATGAATTGAGCCATATATCGTTGATAGCATGGCCCGAGCCAGCGCTGCACACCCCAAATGATTAAGATGAATATGATCACGATAGAAGTGAACTTTAGCTGATCCATCCTGATGTTGAAATACATAGTCAGTATCAACCAAAGAGATTCTCCGTAGCCGACATACTGTTTGCACCACCTCATTAGCTTGTGTGATGGCTGCATAAAGCTTTTGTCGACTTTTGCTCGGTAGGATTTTTGAATATTTTATGCTGGCCGACGGGAACTTCCTCTTCACAGTGGTAAGCAACTCATGGAGTTGATCAGGACTGATCTGATATGGTGACTTCTTACAGTCATTGATCCCAACATGTAGGATCACCAGTTTGACATGTCTGTTGTCCTCACTGTTTAGCATCTTTTCAGTTATATCAGATATCCCTGCCCCAGGAAAACATGCAACTGTTACCTGTTCCGAACCTCTGGATAAGCGTTTCTCATCCAGTGGACGAAGGATTGAATCGCCAAGAATTAGTGCGGTTGTATCTTCTGGGATGTGGAGGGTATTTACATTTTTATGTAACCCAGTCTCCTCGTTATTCTGTGTATGTGATACACTTGTAGTAGGCTTATATTCAGAATGCGACGGCTTGAGGGCAGTACCCTCGATTGTTTTCCCATCTGTCATGTCTGTACTCGGAGCAGTCTGCAAACTTAGAGTCCCGCTAGATCTGTTTACCTCCGACAACGGTCCAAACCTGTTTGTGCAAAGGACATTGGGAACTACCTTCATTTGTACATTTTCCGTAGATGTGGAAACAGATGGTCCTGTTGATAGACTTGGAAGAGATGATATTTGTGAGTTTTCAAGCTTTGAAAGCCTGTCAGATAAAGTCTCGTTCACTTTAGTTTGAGATTTCACAATCTCAATTAAGCCCGAGTTCTGTTGTTCCAAGGCTAATAGGCGGTTTTCCATCTTCACGAGTTTTCCTTGTTGTGTCTCACTTTCGCACTTTAAAGTGTTTATTTCAGAATTTATGGATGTCATTTCCGCTTTCAGCCTATTGGTTGTTTGTACCTTCAGGTCTTTAATTTCCTCCGACACTGATTGGAATTGAAGAACAAATTCCCCTACCGTTGTTTCTAACTGGTGAAAGGCCGACACTAGACCTTCAACGTTTATCAGAGTTTGAGGAGCATTGCATGTGTGACCCTCTCCAAGGCCCTGCGCCTTACCCTGGGTAGGCTGAGGAGTTTCCTTGCTCTGTTCTTGAGAGATTACAGACTCATTAGAGACTGTGCTGACAGGATCAACGCTGTTTGGAGGATTTTCAGTTGATGTTGTTTCTACAATATGCTGAGTATCATTTGTGGCTTCACTTTGCTGGAGAAGATTGCACTCATTTCTATCCTTTGGAGTAATGTCCGTTTTATCACACAAATGAGTACTGCTTGTATTTTCATGTGACATTCTGGGGGCTAGATCTGTGATCTTTTCTGTGTCAGTATTGGTTACTGTAATGTGAGGAACATTTAGGCTTTTCTGTACATATAGTTGAGCTGAAGAGTTAGACTCAGAAACTGTATGATGATCTATATTGCCACTGATATTATCAGTACTAACGGTACATTCTGCATCATAGAAACGAACAACAGTGTTGTCATCAGATTTACGGACGACTGTATAGTCATCGGATTCACAGACGACTGTATTTTCATCAGAGACACGGGCAACAGTGTTGTCATCAGAGACACGGAAAACTGTATTGTCAGCAGAGACACGGAAGACTGTATTGTCATCATAGACACGGACGACTGTATTGTCCTCAGATTTACGGACGACTGTATTGTCATCAGACTCACGGACGACTGTATTGTCATCAGAGACAAGGAGAACTGTATTGTCATCAAAGACACGGGCAACCGTGTTGTCATCAGAGACACGGAGAACTGTATTGTCATCAGAGACACGGGCAACAGTGTTGTCATCAGAGACACGAAAAACTGTATTGTCATCAGAGACACGGGCAACAGTGTTGTCATCAGAGACACGGAAAACTGGATTGTCATCAGAGACACGGACGACTGTATTGTCATCAGAGACACCGAAAACTGCATTGTCATCAAAGACATGGACAACTGTATTGTCATCAGAGACATACACAACAGTGTTTTCAACAGATTTAGCAGGATTAGTTACTTGTTCTTCATTTGGTTCTTCTGTTTGTATGATGTCAGCTGGGAGAGCTGTATTACTGGCAGAGATAAGTAATTGTTCTTCTTTTTCTGCCTGTACGATGGCGACTGGAAGAGCTAATTTACTGGTCACAAATGGGGCCTCAGAATGATTGCCCTGTCTGCACATCTGGATGACTGTGGTCACAAGTTGTTTCAATTTATCCAACTCAGTTTGGACCCATTCTTGACAAAAATTTCCTTGTATCATGATTGTGCCAGTTGTATAATACAGGGTGATGGTGAACAACTTTGTACACCCAATCGATACCCGAAGTATAGTCCGAAAAAGCTTCTTGTTGGGAGTCGCAAAAGAGAAAGGAGTGTTTTCATCTTTTACAGATAATGTTTGAGAGTTTTTGTCATGGTCAACCCAGTTGACATTCGCTATTGTCATATTTCCAATTTGCCTGAAATAGCGTAGCATCAGAACTTTGCGCCATATATAAATAGAATTATTCGTGGCTTTTAGAGTCACATGTTTACTCTTATTGTCGGTATCATTTCGCTGATCTAGGTCTGCTTCCTGAACATCAATCAACGTTGGCGATGTTATTGTTGACCCAACAGAGGAAAGTTTAAATACTGACATTATGACAAATCAGTTGAAGAGTGAGGCACAGCGACAGAGACAAACAGTACACTTCATTATTTTAGCATCTGCAGCATTTCCCACACAATATTAGTTTACTGGAACATGATATAAAACCGAAATGATATCAAGATTGAGGGAGAAACAACCTTCAAAGAGGCTAACCGGAACACTGTTTATGATATCCAGAAATTCAAAACTGATGGCGACGTTGAAATAATTCTAGTTCGTTTTCTGGAACGTCGTTTACTACGTCACAAATTTGACGTCAACTTGCAAGGCGCGCAGTAACGTTGCGTTACGATGACAGTTAATTTTCTCGTTGATTTCAAAATTCGAGATAAATTCCCGAAATAGATATGATCAAATATCAATGTCACCGTAAATGCATCCAGTGTTATTTTAAAGTTGAATACGGTACCTCAATTATAGAATTGCGCCGAAGTCAAAACACCTTATGTGTTCTTCCGTTGCTTGAAAAGATGGTTCTCTGTATGGTGGTGTCTACTTCTTCGGCGTTGTGATTCCACTTTGAAGACAGTCTTAGTTGATCTAGACCAAACAGCTGAGATAAGACACAGGCTATTCAGCAATCTGTTCATTCAAATAGTTCAAATTCAAATAAACTCATTCAATTCCATCCAAATCCACACGTAGTTTTTAGACGAAAAGTAATGACGCCGAGGAAAGCCAATAAAACACCAGCCAATCAGTCCACTTGAATTGGAGCAATATGCAAGACGAAGTCAATCCAAAACGTAATCCAAGTCCGCAAAACGATTGAATTATTCTCAGTAAGTCCTCAAACCGATTGAATTATTCTCAGTAAGCTAGATACAATTTACTACTTTGGAGAGCTACTGAAAAAGACGTCCACTCACGTCAACGTCAACGTATATATGAGGCTATATCGTACTTTTTCAAAAATTTCACCGATTCGCACGGGGACACTTCCTATCATGTTCTAAATGACGAGACGAGTAAAACGAGACCTCACAACCCTACCGCAAATGTATAGAAGTACGTTTCCCAGGATGGTCCTATACCTCCCATACCCCATATAGGCATTTTTCCGTAATTTAGGATAAAGTCCGTATTCCGTATTTTTTCAGGAAAATTTTTACATACACCCACCCTGGAACTAGGGGAAGATAACTCTGTTGATAGACAAGCCCCGTTAAGCCCGGCGACCTATATACCCCTCATACCCCATATAGGCATTTTCCCAGGTTTTTCGATAAAGTCCGTGTTCCGTATTTTTTTTTTCAGGAAAAATTTTACATGCACCCACCCAGCCATCAAATACCCCTTCACCTAGGCTTCACGTTGATACCTCACTCGACCCCATTCGACCATTAGGGGCTCCCCTAGATGCCAAAACGTCTATTTTCATACCCTTGGGCCACCGCGCATGCGCAGAAGGCCGATATGTCAACCCCACTCCCAGTCCATTAGATGCCCCTTCATGAATGCTTCACTTTGATACCTCACTCGACCCCATTGGACCATTAGGGGCTTCCCTAGCTCCAAAAAGGCTATTTTCATACCCTTCGGCCACCGCGCATGCGCAGAATGCCGATATTTCAACCCCACGCCCAGTCCATTAGATGCCCCTTCACGAATGCTTCACTTTGATACCTCATACGACTCCATTGGACCATTAGGGGCTTCCCTAGCTCAAACGTCTATTTCCATACCCTTGGGTCATCGCGCATGCGCAGAATGCCGATATTTCAACCCCACGCCCAGTCCATCAGATGCCCCTTCACGAATGCCTCACTTTGATACCTCATACGACTCCATTGGCCCATTAGGGACTCCCCTAGCTCCAAAACCGCTATTTCCATACCCTTGGGCCACCGCGCATGCGCAGAATGCCGATATTTCAACCCCACACCCAGCCCATCAGATGCCCCTTCACGAATGCTTCACATCGATACCTCACTCGACCCCATTGGTCCATTAGGGGCTTCCCTAGCTCCAAAACGTCTATTTCCATACCCTTGGGCCTCCGCGCATGCGCAGAATGCCGATAGTTCAACCCCGCGCCCAGCCCATCAGATGCCCCTTCACATATGCTTCACTTTGATACCTCACTCGACCCCATCGGTCAACTAGGGGCTCCCATAGCTCCAAAAAGGCTATTTTCATACCCTTCGGCCGCCGCGCATGCGCGGAAGGCCGATATGTCAACCCCACACCCAACCCATTAGATGCCCCTTCACCTAAGCTTCACTTTGATACCTCACTCAACCCCATCGGACCATTTTATCTAGGGACTACTTTTTCTCCGCGGAAGCTTTTTCCCGAGACCGAATCACCGCCAAAATCACGGCCAAACCGCATCACCGCGCATGAATACATTTTTTTTTTTTTTGCCGGAACTTTTTTTTTCCTGCCGGAACTATGCACTCATTGACACCGGTGTCAATGAGTGCACTGGTGAGTGGGGTGGGTTCAAAATGGCGGACTTTAAGTAGCCGCCATTTTGAAAAGGTGGGTTCAAAATGGCGGACTGTAAGTAGCCGCCATTTTGAACCCACCCCACTCACTATAGGCCACGCCCCCTCATCACGCATGCGCACCTCCCCAATACCGCCACAATACCGCCACAATTTTGGTTCTGCGCATGCGCAGTGAGGCGCTATTCCCTCAATTTGCTCTATATATACTACTCGGGCAGTCTCACTACCTCGCAATCCCGCTACCTTGCTACCTCTCAACCTTGCTCCCTCTCGACCACGCTACCGCGCTACCTCGTTATCACGCTACCTCGCAGTCTCGCTACTTCACAGTCTCGCTAACTCGCTCTTTCGCAATGTCGCTATCTCGCAATCTCGCTACCTCGGCGTCTCGCAAAGTCGCTCCCTCGTCCCTCAGTCTCGCAACCTCGTTTCCTCTTTATCTCGCTATTTCCCTATCTCACAGTCTAACTATCTCGCAGTCGCGCAGTCTGGCAACGTCGCAATCTCGCTGCCTCGCAATCTCGCTACTTCGCAGTCTCGCAACCTCGCTCTCTCACAACCTCGCAACCTCACCCTATGGAAATGAAGGCAAGGGAACAATTTCGTTTATAGGACGATAACAAAGCTTAGACGTTTACAGAATGTTGGTATTGATGGTTCGCAGGGTATGAAAGACGGCCATTTCGCAACCTTGCTTTCTCGCCCTCATTCCCATAGGGCGAGGCTGAGCATTCTCGCTACATCGCAAACTCGCTACCTCGCAGTTTCGCTACCTCGCGACGTCTCGCTACCTCTCAGTCTCGCAAACTCACTTCCTCGCAGTCTCGCAACCTAGATCCCTCGTTATCTCGCTACCTCGCCACCTCGTAGTCTCGTAAACTCGCAATCTCGCTATACCTCGCAATCTCTCTTCCTCGCCGTCTGGCTACCTCGCAGTCTCACCCCTCTCCGTCGCGCTACCTCGCTCTTTCACAATATCGCAACCTCACCCTATGGGAATGAAGGCGAGGGATCGAGGTTGCGCGAGATGGCCTTATCCGGCTTCCTTACCCAGCAGCCCAGATCTTCGATTGGTTGATGGGATACGTACTCATATTCAGGAACTTGATAAAAAACAACAACCTAACGTTTACAATTAAGCTTGTTGAGATGAATATTTGAAGTTAGCACTTCAGCTCAGTTATAAAAAAACGGTTGACATAGAGATGCACGTCGTTGTTCAAGCGTGAAGGCCGTTTACAATACGTGTTCAGGACAGAACGTCTACCTGTACATCAGAATAGGTGAATACCTATACCCATGGAGTCATCGTTCTCTTATATAATTATGCAGCTGATCTGACGAACTAATAGTTGAGAATAATAATCAAACTAAGCATGGAGTCATATACAAACGACATTCGTGTGAAGTTAGGCTGAATCATAATTAATGTAATCTTAACTAATTACTGATATGAGATTATCCGTATATACTGGTACTGTCTGCTTTACACCGCATATATATATATATAGCAGCCTCGACTTCACTACAGAACCCCTAAGGCAACCGATGGTGATTCGGAAAAAAAAACAGTGTATGCCTATGGTGCAAAGTTCAGTTTGACATTTACGAAAGTTTGTGAAGGAGAGAGGACGTAGATTATTTAATTACTTCTCTGAACCATCAAAAATCAGGTGAGATACTTGTTATCGCTTATTATAATAGTTTTATGATTAACCACTTGTTTAATTCACACAAACAGTGGAACGTTGTAACACTTTCATCTAGTACCGGTGTATACAGCGTGTTGTACCGTAATCATGTTTTATTATCGCAAATGTAAATGGCGCTCAATAAAAGAGTTACTGTAAAATTATAGGTTCTAAATAAATAATTATGAAACATAATACCATAAAAGTGTAGGTTCTAAATAAAAAGTTGTAACACATAATCTTGGCAGGGTGGAACAATTGATTGTATCGGTATAGATGATATCTCAGAAAACTTGAAATGCGACTAAAGTGAAAAATTAGATTTCATCTCATAGATAGGCTGCACAGTGGTTCTCTTGTAGCTGAAACGTCTTTTACAATAAACACATACACAATACATAGACCATGGTTAGTATATATGTTGTATATCTAATGGAAATCTAGAATACAGGTAGATCAGGGCAACTCCCTCATAGTTTATATAACAATGCTTCACGACGTTTTAACTGTTTAGAAAACGGGGCTGTGACTTGCAGGAACTTCTCATGTGACCCTGGAACTTCCACTCTTTCGTGGTAATATATATTTTTATCCATACTCATCTCTTCATAGGATTGTCTCCTTATTTTGGTCAAGAGCATCATTCTGCTATTTCTGAGACCGAATAATTTAAACCTTTGAGATTTTCACAATGGATACAAATTCTGCCAGGTCTGTAAGTAAAAGTCATGAGCATGAGAGCGTAACATCAGATATCATTCATTACTGTATCTCTACATGTTTTGAATATCAAGTTATCCGCTCCATGTTTAGACCAGTATAGAAAGATAAGCCCCTTCGTATATGCTAAACAACAGCTATAAGCTTAGAAAGGGCAGTCGGAGGATCCGGTGAACCACTGTACAAGGAGATCCGGTGGACCAGTGGACAAGGACGGGAATCTGGAGGATCCGGTGGCCTCGTTGACAAGGAGGGGAATCTGGGAGATCCGGAAGACCGCTGGACAAGGAGGGCAACCTGGAGGATCCGGTGGGCCCTATACAAGGAGGGCCACTCATAAAGGAGTCAACCTGAAGGATCTGGTGGACCGAAGTCCTACCGGGCTTCCATATATTTATATATCTGAACATGGGTATATAAAATAACAAAACTCCAGAGAATGAAACTCTTGCCGGTACATTAATGAAAGGTGTAACACAAATGCAGGGGAAATAAAAGCCTATGGTTACGCGATTGGCTGTTGTAGTTAATTGAGGAAGTTTAACCAATCTATGGTTATTGTATTTTTTGCTGTAGTCAAAAAACAAGAGATCCACCATGCTTACACAGTTAATTTTCTGATCCTATCAACTGCCTCTTTGGAGGAAGAAGATTTGCTCATCCATAACATCTGTACATGTAGTTATACACATGCTCTACTATAATGCTTGTAGTTTTGATCATAATGTAGTATAACACACGGTTTTCTATTTATTTTACTGGGGTTCAACAGACAATAGTCTGACAGAACAGGCCAGCGTACATTAAATATAGATATTACTAGAGAAATATTTTAATGAACATCACATAACATAATTGAACACAACACAGTTGAGTGTAGTATCGGATACGTGCAACAGGTCATGCATGACATCCATACAAGGAGCATTTAATAATGCAGAGCTATGTTACGTGGTGATTCAAGTAACTTGTTCCTATCTTGGATACTGTACACTTTTATCCTTTCGGTTAGGCCAGACACTAGAAATAATAGTCTCCGGTTTGCTATTCCGTCAGTGAAACAGAAATATGTTTGAATATGTGCATCGTTTACCATAATTTGCATAATAACGGTAATGGAAATGTTCAACAGCAGGTGTATCATTGTGATTGTATCGTTAACGTGTAATGACAATTGCAAGTTATCAGCGATTCCAGGTGACAGTCTATTTCGGGACTGCATATCGTTTATACGTCCGGTGAACTCCCTCCAGGCATGCAATGGTGCTAAAAAATAACTAACCCTCAAAACTGATTTGTATGATAACATATATGTAGGCCCGGGTACAGGTATATGCCGCAGTGAAACTTCAGTCTGACATTCCGGGATAGTAAATGAACGTCTAGGAATTTGAAACGATAGTTGTTATCCTCGAAATCACAGGTGAGTCCATTATATTCCAATTTGTACGTAAGTAGATCTATTGTAGAATATAGAGTTGAAACAATTACTTATGTCACAAGTAACACAATCGTCGCAATTGCTTCATTAGTGGTTGACTACATGTACTTTTCCGGGAATTCACCTCTGTCCTTGCAAAACGAAATACCTACCTACACGTATTTTTCCCAAATACATCGATGAGAATGAGGGAATACATGCGTCAGTTAGAAGAGGATATGGGGTTCCCATCCACACAGACAAATTCGAAAACAGCTGTTCCAGGATATGTTGCCGTTGCAGTATCCTGGATTGCCCGAAGATGCATAGAGATGAAGAAGAGCGAATATGGGCGAAGATTGAAACCAATACACGGGTAGTTCCTCTGAGTAGATACGACTGATACATGAACAAGCGCATGGTTACGTGTTTATTAAACGCACCCAACGGGACTCTCCAACCTAGGGTGTGATATGATAGGGGAGATAATACAATGTGATATGCAATAATATGCTTGTTGTTGTTCATCTCTCTTTCTCTGATCTGATTCCGTCAAGGAATTAGGGGCTAGGTATAGATGAGTGTGGTTGTATAGGGGATCTTACTCCCCAGCGTCAGGGCGTCACTACGTCAAGACGGGCATTGGGCACGCCGCACTCACTCACTCACTCACTCAATCGCTCACTCGTACCTACCTAATTAAGCAACTAACTCACTCAATCGTTCTTCACTCACTCAATCACTTTGTGCCATGTACTCTTCAGGGGGCAGGTAGCTTTGCCATATCAGACAGACCCCTTTCTATCCAGGCAAAGAGTTTCATTTCTGGATGCGCATGCGCACTCCACCCTTCTTATACTACCTCCAGGCCTAAGACCACTCACAGAATTTTATCAAGCTATCAATGCCATCGTCAGATCCAACTTGCACTACGGAACCCTGGATGATCAATGTATACAAAATTTGTGCCAGTAGTATAATAGCAAAACCGTACATATAGAAACAGAAAAATGCTCATACATTAAAGATTCTAAAAAGGTGGAAGCAACTTTTAGAGATGTCAGCAAGATACCCTGTGTTCCTGATGTATAATCGTGATCTAGAATAAGGAATGACTGATCAGTATTAATTTACATCTCGTGTCTGCTGTATTAAGTATTTCATTGAAACTGGAAGGCCGCCTTTGCCTAGAAAACTTTCTTGAGCCCAGTCAAACCTCAATCAAGCTCGTCGAAAACTGCGATCAGTGAGCTGATCCGTAGGCTGACTTGCAAATGTTTCTCTCGTGAATCACGGTCTTCTGCTAGGAATAATTCCCAAGCACTGATAGAATGTACATCAGTTTACCAGAAAAAAAGATTTTTCCAGAATAAAAGCGTTAGTGAAAATACAAATAGGCCTATAGATATTTGAATGCAAGACGAAAAGTTGAATCTAACTTCAAAGAGTGTGATGTGGCTGGTTTAGCGAGACCCTCGTGACAGTTGACCATGATCCCTTTTGGTTTGTGTCTTCTGGACCATCAGGGATGTTATCTTAAGGACGGTATTTGTTAATGGATGACGGATCATCACTGTTCAGATAATAGGCAGTTGTTTTCACCTGAAATTTGAGCTTAAGACGATAAAATATGATTTATATGTTGTTTATGTATACATATTTTGCATGTGTATGTTTATTTTTTTGCCAGCAATGCGGCGGCACGTCGGTTCTCCCGATGACCAGACAAGCGCCAAAGTACCAGAAGCCCAGAAGAGGGAAAAGAATGGGGGATTGGATGACAAATTTGAACGGCTTTGTGGGTTTCGTCTCAACGAACTCACCGATACGACTCGATTTGTCAAGCTCCTCAATCGTCCCATGGATCCCGCTTGTCTCGGCGTCATGCGCTTCTTGTATGGTAAATACAAAAAAACAAACAGTTTCTACTTTGTGTTTTGTACATAGGACAAATATAGTTTTAAGAAAACCTATACGAAATGTGGATATTAAGGTTCATTCAATACTGAAGTAGGCATCTCCTCGTTAATATACAATAACCCAATTAAAAATTATTTCAATTGGTTTCAGATCTCGTCCAATAATTGATTGTCAGGGATATACATGTATGTATATTGCAAGATGACTTTGACAACGAATACGGGTATGCGTATAGTAAATCTTTGACATACCGCATACTATGAGATGTTGTTTTCTATATTTCGGCTGAAGGATTGATTGAGATATGAGATTAACATGTAATCATCTTTTCCTGACCGTAGGAATGATTATGTTCATGGATATTATTAATGAACGAGGCATGTCACGTGTTATGAGCTGGCAAGACCCTGACCGATGTCACTTTCCATTGTTCAACTTCCTGAAACCACTTTCGGTTGAGTGGATGGCCATGGTGTATCTGTGCATGGCTATTGGTGAGTGAATCAATTCATATCCTACACTGAAGACCAGTGGACGATTATACAAATAAACTGGCTGTCCCTTGTAGAGTAGTGAGACATCAATATGCAAATCCACTTTGCACTTTCCACGACGTGAAGTTACATGCATTGTGAATATTTATCAAGTTTACGATTTTGTACAACGAACTCTCTGCAAAAACTTGAGTGAAAGGTTCCCTCAAGTAAGGGTGGAAATTCATCCCACTGAGCTGAGTGACATTTACACAAGTGCGAGTGACATTCACTCAAGTTTGAGTTGATAATTCACTCAAGTTAAGTGAAGTTGATTCCACTCAAGTCCTTCAACTTGAGTAGAATTCCATTTTCACCCAAGTGCTTGAGTGAGAGGAATTTCCAATATCACTTGAGTGAAATTTTAGAGAGAACACATGTACTTTTTTTACAAACGTCTTACCCGTGCAACAGCCCATGACGTTTCTACCTTCTCTTCACTTGTAGGTGCATTTCTGGTGATGACGGGATTGTTCTATAGGGTTGGCTGTTGTATGTTGGTCATACCCTATTGGTATATATTTTTTCTGGATAAGACTCGATGGAATAACCACTCTTACCTGTTCGGTTTGACCGGGACCATGCTCTGGATGATGGACGCTAACCGATATTGGTGAGTTCACACCTTTTTACCTGCGGCACGCAGGTGTACGGGATGCTCACGTTGTTGTTGTTGTTCTTCTTCTTCTTCTTATCACTTTTTGAAATACGCATGCGCTAAGAGAGTGTGATCTCTGCCAAACTTTTCTTTTCAAGCACTGATCTCACATGACAACCCTGTCTTCAGGCACATTTGCATTTGCAACTATATTCGGTGGGATGAATTATTGCTTCGTTGATTTCCGTTCAGACTTCAAGTCTCTTACGTTAACGCATAGGAAACTTCACTCGCTTGAAAGCTATTGATCGACACATCAGTCATTGTCTTCAGATATTTCCATTTTCACTGAACAGTATGTACATGTATATACACTTTAAGATCCTTGAATTGCTTGAGTGAGTGAGTGAGTGAATAGAATTTAACGTTATGTCTAAATCTTTGAAATTTATTTGGATTTCCAAATATTTGAAAGCCTTTTTGATTTGCAAAAATCAACGGCTGAACCGAATGTTTTGAAACTTGGCATACACGATTCTTGTACCAAGACATTGCCAAAGCGATCATTGTGACTTCGTCTGTCAATTCAGTATAGACGGCACGGATCAATCAAAATTGTTGGATTTCTAACGGGGAAAGTGAATATATATATATATGGTATCAGACCTATTACAGAATCCCTACAATTGTTTTCTTCCGAACGACAGCGGCACCTTCGGCAATCTTCGGTGATGGTTTTTTTGATCGTTCGCTACACAAAAAACGATGGTGCAAACGATGGGTGTAGTTGCTGAACGTTTTTTTCCATCGTTTAAAACGTCTCAACAGCAAACGATGGACGGATACAGTCCCTTAGAAGTTGAAAATTACTTTCCTTGGCATGAAAACACTGGCAGATGGCGCTTTTTTTCTACAATTACCTCTACCTCCGCTGATATGCCTTTCACTGTATTATTGCCACTGCCGCAGGGTTTGACTACAATGTAGTCATTTCTCACTTGTTATTGACCATTATAGACGGGTGCTTGTGTGGGTCGGGGCGTGGGGGCATTGCACATATCTTCATTGATACGGTTTCATCTCTACCAATATATAAGATACAACAACACATGGCAATAGATAAAACATAAATCAAATAAACGTTATGTCGTTGGGGACCTATTGATCGATCAATATTTTCCTATGTTGCAATTTCTTGTTTACCTTTCTATGAACATCAGATGTTATCCTTATTTTACTACAAGCTCCGTTATCATCCTTGCTTTAACACATATTATAAAGTTAAACAATATATAACAATCAAATTCGATATCTGATGGAGAAGCATGGAAACATGTCCATGTTTCGTTTCTTATGATGGATGCATTTGGAGGAGGTATTGCGTCTCCAGAAACACTGTCTGACATCGTACTTCAGATGAGCGCGCTGTACGGTGGAGAGGCCAGGTTAAATGGAGTTGAGGAGAAACGACATTTCTGCTTCTACATTCCAATACTCATGTTTTGGGCTACAACTCAGTGCCAAAGTAATTGGGGCTCTTCTGCGTGTAGAGATTAATTTAGTCCCTATACGGAGGTTTTATTAGGGCCAGAATTCCAGTCCGAGATATAAAATATATGATCGTGTACTGAATTATGTAGCAAATATGTACTGAATTTGAACCAGTGTCGCATACTAGTTTTATAATTATGGACAATGGCAAAGTTTAAGATCACTTTCTAGGCAGTCTGGCCCTACCATAGGTCACGTGAGCCACCAATTTGAGTATTAACCTGTTCTCTCCACCGTACAGCGCGCTCAACTGGAGTACGGTATGTTGTTGCGCAGTGAGAGACGTTAGAACGGATTTCATTCTTATTATATATGCCTGGACGAGTGCGTACATTGTGAACATTTCTGCCACATTCCGTGTCTGCCTGTATCACCTCTCCAGTATCGCTTCAAGCATTCGCCAGGGAACAGTAAACCTATTACCAGCTCTCCTTGAATGTCAATGAACCATCAGAGTCGATACAAAATCTGAATATCAAATCTCAAATACCATTTTTCTCATGAGGTAATCAGCAAACTGAACAATTGCAGAACAGTTCTAAGCGGTCAACAATTTCCAGTGATCTTAGTGAGACAGTGTCATGCTCCAAACGATAACAATCCGAAGTCCGAAGAAGTACCGGTATAGCAAAATGTTGTTTATTTTCTTTCAGGTCATTGGACGGACTCCTCTGGCCTCGCAAGCGCCACACCCATGTACCTTTGTGGAATTATACATTACTTCGAACCCAGGTACGGTACTATATGTGTGCAGATTCAGTATATTGTGGTAAGTTTATGATCTTACCTAAGTGCTCCCGCGGAACCCCAAAGGCCAACAGCAATAGTAACCAGGCAAAGCGTATAGCTGAAATTCGTGCTTGGAAGCCAATGAAGTCGTCGTAAGAGGATGATCGAGGAGAGGACACTCAGACGGGAAGGGTTCGATGGATATTTCTACAGGGAATGTCGGATATCACAACAATAAGTCACCTTAAAGAAAAGAGTAACTGCTGTGAACTGTATTAGCTAGTAGAGTAGGACTGCTTTTCCTGTGACAATAGATTCTGTGAACGGGTGAGCCCGCACCTCATACCTGTTATGCCATAATAGATTCCATTCCTATCGGAGGATTATTCTTACCCTACTATTGCTTGGAGTCTCTAATAGTTAATAATTGTTGGGGATGGGGTTGGTTGAACTGCGGGAAAGCGACTAATAATGAACCGTGTAGACTTGGTGCAAATCCACATATTAGTCATCGCAGCCTTGGTTCAGATTCCTTAATTAATATCTCAGATAATTCATCATGATAATTTCATTGGTACATTTCTTTCTAGAATATTTACGTTCAACAAAAGACAAATAACTTTTTTAAGCTTTATGCAGTTTTCGCCGAAATGGATTTTTTTTTCAATTTGGACACTTATCGGCATTTCTGGCGAATTAGATTGATTCTGTGCATATGTATTTGACACTTTTGGTACTTTGATCCACACTTTATCTTCACCGGGAATCTTGTAGATTTCCAACGCAAATGCCCTTCCATTGATCTATGCAAAATGTAGGTAGCTAAATTAGAAGCGATTTTTTCCCGGATTAAAAGTGGCAATGGTCATATTTTCACATTTGAAAGAGACTCAGAAAGAGGAATTTCCACGCAAAAAATGCTGTATGTTCGCCAAGTGGCAT
>JAVTVY010041451.1:0-18669 GCA_036873755.1 Hanleya hanleyi | reverse complement strand
ATAACTTCCTCAATATTGTACATGAGCCAGCTAAATTTCATATGCTTTGCCCCTATAAACGGGGAAAATAATCTCTAGATCATTCTGCTTAACCCTGGGTCAACAGAGGTATGATGTAGAATTGAAAAGTTATAGGAACGTTCGACAAGCATCACTTTTACCATATGTGATGTCACTTTCGGCGGCCTGATGATCGGGTGGAAATCCATTCCGAAAATCTGACTGGTGGCTGGAGTATTTGCAATGCCCCAGTGAGATGGCTGATTCAGTGTGCACTACCGGGCGGTGCATTCAGGGATAGCGGGTGCATAGAAAGCTCGTAAAAAATGTTGAGGAGAGGAAAGTGAGGTGGAGGGTTGTACGTGACGAGATCGGGTTGTCATTTCGGGTGATTATGTAACTTTCGGTGATAGGTCCGCCACGTAACTGACGGTGTGGATGCAAAAATAAGATTCCGGAAACCCCCAAAATGCGGAAAAACATATTTTACACAAAAAAATGCGGAAAAACAAGACGTTACATCCCGTCATCTGGGTCTGCTCGTATGGGGTACACCTTAGTCGCGGTTGGTGGAGAGCGCTCGTTTGGGTAGGTCACGTGATTGACGGGTGGGGAATATGATTCCAGAAACCCCCAACCTCCGAAAAAGGTGCTAAAATACGGATAAACGTATTTACACTCACTGATGAGGTGTGGATGGGGATACGCTGTAGCCTTGGTATCGTTTAAGATGAGCAGATGACATGGATCTGTGACATCATTAGCGAGGTCATCATTATTAGAGAAAGATTGCATTTTGGGGATTCGCATGAGCGTGTTTGGGCAATATGGCGCGCATTGCGGAGTTCAGGCATGTCTATATCCCTATACACTGACTCATAAGGATGGATTTGGGGCACGGTACATGGCGTTGGAGTGGGTATACAGGGTACGTGATCATCCGTAGTATATAAAGTGCAGGGTGTGAGTGTTGTGACCTTGGGGGTCACGTGAGTACGTTGGATACGGGCCATATAGTACAGTGGATACTGTTAATCTTTACCAATCAGACTAGCCACTTATAGTTCAGCAACAGCTTATCAATGCGTGATTTCCAGGCACGGATCGTCGAGTGCCTCGCTCAGAACGCCATAAAGTTTCGTGCTCGTGCCACCCATTCAATTGTGGGTATTAGCATCATTGAGCCAACTGCTGGATGGCGGCGCATCTCGTGCGTGCTTTCTCAGTCGGGCCCTCGAAGTCTTCCTTCATGTGTATGATATACTCGAAAACACTGGGTTGTTTGAAATAGTGACCCGTCACAACCACAACCGACTGTTATTCGGCAGTCTCGGAGTGGTTGAAAAATTCAAACTAGTGTTGAGTGGCAAACTGGACCGCAACCACGTCCATCTATGTCACGATGTCTATGTCCGCCGCGACCTCTTCGTTGATCATATAGTGGATTTGTTGAATGATATGATGTGTCAACACAGGTCACAGGTGGCCCCCAAACGATGACCAAAGAAGCCGGGGATTGCCAATCAGTCTTTAGCGGAACGCGTATTCAACGGGGCCACGGATTGGAGAATGTACTCCTGAGCCTTGTCAAAATTTTCCTCCCGCTTGTGCCACGTAGAGCTGAATCAGTTGGGAACAAGCCCCCGAACTTAAACTTAATATTCCAACTGAAATCGTCAAACTAAAGTGTTTGCCTTCCGGCTCGAATCTGGTCCCCAACCAAGAACATTTATTCTTTGGCGATATGCTCAAGCGACTGAACATAGCCTGTTTTGGTAACACCAGTTTCAACGGGGCGTATGCGGACAACCCCTTCTACTTCAAGCGCTTCAACGTCAGCTTTGTAGCCCTGTATGGTGGCGAACAACACGTTCTGCACAGTCCATCAAACCAGGTTTTAGACTGCGCAATTACATGCGGAATTACCATAATCTTAAATGGCAACGGATCAAATGAACCAGGACGAAGGGAAGCACGTGGTTTGCGACACCTATTGTGATGGCTACACGTTGTTCGGTTTCGAACTCACCATGACCCCAGTCCATGACGATCAACTGAATCTCGTCAGAAAGGCAAGGTGCTTTCGGAAATCCACTTGGTATTACCCCTCCCCACAGCACCATCAATGTTATTCGCTACGCCGAGGTCGGCAGCATCATTCATGTGGTCAAGTACAGAAACGTTCTAAGGAACTATTCCACTAAACATGGACACAGACCGGATCTCAACCGTGCTAGAAAACGATCCGTGAACTCCCTTTTCCTTTCCTGGGACCAGAAACATGTGACCCAGTATACCGGTACGGTCTGCGAGGAGTCGTTTCAAAGCCTGCACAATATACGCGACTACGAACGCTATGGACCACTCACGCATCCATGTGAGGATTTTTTGGATTATTATATAAAGGCGTGAGCCTAATGAGACGCTATCAACGATTCGTTCATGTATGACACTCGCAGTCTCGTTCGAGGGTGGAGGTCAAAGAAGAGGGACCATCACCCAGCGGGCCGAGGAGCCCCTAACCACCGTACCGTCCGAGCTTCATCCGCCTCCATCCAACGCATTTACGAACACAATACGTGGATGACCCAGTAGACATTCCCAGCGAAGCCTTGTCCGAGGCGCGCCCAGTGATTGAGATGTATCAGCGCCATTGGCCCATAAACTCTCACGGCCAACGCCCTCTGCTAGACAATTAAAATTTCCAACCTATCAACCTCAACCGTCTATGGAGCTACACCGGAGCGATCTTTGATGAAACTACAACCTTTGACCTGAATCTCGCCTTCGGTTACATTCTACGCCATAAAGACACAGAGCAAATGCGGTTTTACTACCCTAGTGCCAAAAATCCACGTGTTCGACCAACCCTTCACCATTACCCGGATCCTGCCTCGTTGGAAACGACTGTGATCCGTTGGCACGGGCCCAAATACAACGTCCAAATGCTCAACGAACCGTGAAAAGGATGATCAATTTGACGTTCTTCGTGATCAAACTGACAGATCTGCGTTTTGAGTGGCCCCGCCTTATCGTCGCCATCTACAAACATTGACACGATAATCATTCGGTACCTCTGAGTGAATCAACCGTTGTCGCATGTTGCAAAACGCGAGTCGAATAGAGATGGTTCTTCGTCATTTCCCAGGAACAGTGAAATGGAGGTTTAGAGTTAGAGGGGATGTGTTTTATACTGGTTACGCATTCGAAAATGCGTTTCCTCCTCTACTCCTCGAGTGTGCACGCACACCGTGATTTCAAACCTGCTTGGGCAGAGCCCCCATGAACACTAACTACAATTCCTTCGTCCGTATCCAACGTAGTCATGTGACCCCAACGACGGAATAATCACATTTGAACGTCATGTATCACACAACATGTTCATCCATATAAGTCAATGTATATGCATGACCCCACTGCGCATCCATGATGCCCCATATTAGGACCCAGGATGGTAAATAAATCGCCCAAACTCTCCCCTGCGCATCCGCAAATGCCTTTCTTTGTACTTTCTCTTCTACTGATGAGCCCACTATTGACGTCCCCAGTCGTAGTCTACTGAGAGGGGACATAACTCGTGTGCGCTAAGCCGACCATGTGTCCGCCAGTGGTCGCTGCTCCCTGTATTAGCTTTCGGTCAATCAGAGACAACAGTAGGTGTGCAGCCGACTGTGCTTCCATAAAACAGCTGAATTTCGTTCACATTCAAAAGTGTTTTGACGTAATTTCTCATCAGTTTTGAACAAATCCAATTTACATAGAGTATTCAAGTAAATCTTTATGTTTCTGATGAGAGGTGAACACACTTTCCATTGATAAATCCAAATGAGTGAAAAAAATCTTTGCTAAACGTATTCCGTCGGTCAAGCCGTCCTCTCATTCATTTAACAGGGATTTGCTGTACTGCATCATTTAAATCAAAATTTGACGTAGTTTGCCAAATTTATAAATTAAATTAATTTACAGCGTTGAGAAGGCGAAATAATTTAGAAAGTCTGTAGAGATAAATATATTTCAGGAAACCTATATTTATTTAGATATAGCTGTTTATATTCGACCCTGATATCTCGGGCCATAGCAAAATTGGATCGACTGGAGAGCCGTGAGCTACAATGCGCAAGCGTGCACATATATCACGCCTGTGTCCTGTTTATAGCACAAGTATCCTTGTACTCATGGGTGTAGAGTCCGTCATTCTGAATGATTCTGAATGAATTTTTCCAGAATCCTACGTTGGCATCCGCCATAGGTTGAACTCGTGATTTTATGCACATAGAAATGTCTTTTGTAATTGATCTCTATCTAAATTATATTTATGTTATATTCGTTATTTGTAGAGAACAAAATATTGATCTGATGAAACAAGCTAAAATATATCAGAAGATGAGTTTTACTTCCCTTATCTAACTGTCGCCCCTCACCGTAAGATGAGGCATGGATTGCACGTGGCCTTCATCTTTCGATAGCTAGGTCTGCGAACACGGAAACCCCAGCCTTGCTGTCAGATCTAAAATCAGCGGCATGTCAGATGGGGAGCGTTTTTTTTACGTCTGGTTTAAATCAGATTGAGACTTGACCTGGACGTGCGCCAACCACGACCAATGTGGAGCTCGTACGACCTGACCCACTTGACCGGGTGTAAAGTCCGTTTCCTGCATTTTTTTTCATGACTATATTTTTCATCCACTCCACCAATTACATGATAGGAAGTGACCGCGAGTTCAAATGTCGTTGGCAACACAAGGTCAAATGTCAACCCCCCCGATTTTCCCCACCACAATTTCACAACTACAAATGCTAAGCTGGAGATTTATTGTTTAACTAATACTGTCTAGCAAATTCCGATTACCATTATTCATTAAAATTGTGTTCTCAGTTGTCCTCTGGGGTATATTACTCCCAGTCATATCCACCAATGACTCCAATTCATATCCATCAATCAATCCCTCCCGATCACTTGAATATTACAAAATTCAAGTTGGACACATTTTGAAGCCGAACGGTAAACAAAAAGAGCGTCCTCGGCATTTATCCAGTGATTTATGTTGAATGACGCTGTTCGCAACATTATTACAGTTATACTTGAACTAATACAATTAACTAGACCGTGATTTAAGTTGAATGACGCTGTTCGCAACATTTTCAGGATTACACGTGAATTAATAAAGTCAACTAGACCGTCAATAGATTGACTGGTTTCTTTCTCGCGGGAATTATCGGCACACTCAGCAAGCCCTCCATGATGTTGTGTCGTTTTCAGATGAGTATACATTTTCATTCAGTTCCGCTCATCTAAAAACGTCAGTCAGTGGTGCAATGTCGGCGCCCAGTGCACGCCGTGGCGAGAAACAAAATGTTCAATATTTCCTGTATTTCGCATTCTGTCAACATAATTTTTTCACCTCCGTCGATCAGACGGAGGTCCAGGAGAGCAACGTGAAATCTTCCGCCAAATAATTGTCATATGGGGAACACACGACTCATAGGATTTCCAATAGGCATTGTCATGGTTCCCGACGAAATGTTGAAGCCAAGTGTTTGGACAATATTGAAATAATGGGAAACCCTCATTGCAATGCATTTCAATGGGCCTTGCTTCTGTAATCGGGTTCCACCTCCCACCATGCTTCACGAGATAACGTAATGTTGGCCGCTTCCATCGGGAGATTCAACATGGCGTCTTTCCAGCTTGTAGAGATGGACAATGCGATTTTTTGCCGTTTTTCTGGTAAATTTATTGCCGCCATTTTATGTCACTGCAAGACAATGATTCCTAGTACACCACCCGTCATTTTTATATATCGTAAAGTATTTGTCGGATGATGACTTATTTCGAAGCCAACCAAATAGTCCAAGTTGTTGTTGTTGCATATCAAATGCACGGGAGGTCATGCACGCACTCACTGGAAGACAATGCCCTGATTTTTCTGATACCTTTTTTCTTTCAGTTCATGATATCCACCAGCCTGGTTGTTTAAAAACAGTTATTCTAAATTTTGCTGATAAATTATATTTCCTGGGGGGAAGGGGGTGTTGGGCTATTTATTTTGGCATTTGGCAGTTGAATAATGGTTTGATTTTGCAGAAGCACCAAATTGATCTAGCTGCGTGAGTCTGTAAACTTATTTAATAAAGCTGATATATAATATACATATACTTTTTGTTTGACAACGTTGTAAACCTTTTCTTTTCATTTATCCTAACAGTTTGGTGACATCCACATTGTGCGCTGACACTTGTTCAGGAAATATATTTTGCTTGTTAAAACCTGATATTCTGAAAACTTGTTATGAATTGTAGCTGAAACAAACGAGTGTCTACATTCCACATGTAGGCCTACATTATTGAGATTTTTGACCGATAGCATGGATGGAACCTTTCCCAATTTTTGTTTTAGTTTTAAGCCCTTGACGTACCACTGGGCATTTATTTGCCATACGATCACACTTCACATGCTTTGTTCAGCCCCCGTGATTTGGAACCAAACAGACACTATCACTAGATGAAAGAAGGAGATCATGATATACATTTCAGGTTATACCGATGACAAATGAACAGAAGACAATTAGACAAAAAGAAAATCAATAAATATAATCAATAAAAAATAAATTAGATAGAAAATTTTCTTGTCTTTGCAAGAGGGGCATCAGACACACTGACAACACAAAGCATTCATTCAAATTTCGCCTTCCATTGGGGAGACAGAAATATTCCTCAAACACAGTATACGTATTCTCTTTTGTGATCTAATTTTCGTTTGTCAAAATATTGCTCCATAGAGAAGTTACTGATATAATCAATCCTGTTCTAGTTTATGATATACTGGATTATTATCATGCTCATGCCACTAACATGAACTCCAATCCAACCAGTGGTCAAGATCCATCATCGTAATTCATATTATTGATCACTCATAGATTGGATTAAGTTCTCATACTACTCAGCTCTCATTTCATACTTCTGCAAATTCTTGTAACATGGTCAGGTCCCAGTTCTATTAAGTACACGTATGAAAGGTGCGAACTGGTGTAATGGATTTCATCTTGTTGTGTATGACGAAAGAATGAAATATAATGAAGGCCATAAACATATTCAATGAAGTGAGTTTTGATACTAAATATGTATACAATTGATTCCAACCTGCAGGTCATGAATTCAGCACTTCTGATATCAGATGTAACAGGACTGTTACACAATGAATGTACTGGATGAAATGGAAAAACCAAAACAGACTATTGATTGGTTCAGCTGTGTCAGAAATGTGTGGAATGACAGACTGAGGTGGTGAAAATCAGAGCCACTGATTGGACACAAACCCCCTCCCCCCACCCATTGTATATCAGCTGATTCATCAGGAAATAAACATTACACATGAAATGACCACCGGCAGAGTGATACATGTGTCAATCGGTCAGACCTTTCCAAGGATGCCCAGTTCTAACTTAAAACAACCATGCCGGACTTCATTCCTTCTCCAAGAATAATTGGATCTAACTTTTACAAAACCTGCAGCTTCCAATAGGTCGTGGATCTAGAACACATAAATGAAGGGATCTAGTCTATCGGTGCTATGATAAGAATATCATGTAGAATGGGATTGTATGGATAATATCAGATGCGTTGCTCCACAAATATCATCAAAGGTCATAAAACTTTCTGGTCTGCACCAGTGTGGATCTATACCTGTTTTTTTTTTAATATACAAAATTATCTCCCTTGACCAGGTGAGGACTTGCATGTGTCTAACATGATTTAGCTTCTAGAAACAAAGACTGCATTTCCCGAGTAGAGGTAAAAACCGAACATATTTTGATTATTTTATTCAAATTTCAATTACACTTCTCGTATATGTACATGTATAAAATATATGCAGAATGAACTGCATACAGAATAACACAAAGAACAGGTATATGTATCTCATTACATTCTTAACCAAAGATCAGTACCTGGGTGATATTACAACAATTCCGTGGTGTTATATATTGTTATGATTGGCTTAACTTTAGCTGCTGAAGATATTTCTAATTTGAGGGCAATGGGCAATCATACTATTTATTTGCATAACTTCATTTATTTTCACAATAAGCAACAGTGAGCAGGTGAAGTTTTACAACATAATATAATACGCATCATGGGTCTCCTACAGTTTAGTGTGGACATATATACCCTTGAATATCTGTTACCATGATTCAGTCATAATATTGTCTGTATTATATTGATGTCGACAAGGAATAATATTAGGTTATTATACAGTGCTTTGTACAATATGGATTGATATTGTTCAAGTCCATGTTGTGATGAAAACCCGTATTGGACGAGACGCCGAAGTCGTCGAGTCCAACAATACGGGTTTTCATCACAACATGGACGAGTACAATACCAATCCATATTGTACAAAGCACTGTATAATGACCTATTCATTATACAGGCCATCAAAATATTAAACTAAATTATTTGTTATTTATTTTTTTATTGATGTTTGAATCAATATAGTTTTGTTTAATAAAACAACATAACATCAATATATTCAACTATAACAATAAACTACAGGACCCGTAAACTTCTAGAATGCCATAGACTCCAAATCTGTATTTCTGCAAATATCATGTAAATCTATTATCAGTCTCTACTTTTCTAACTTCCTTTGAGACAAATTTGACTGAGTGGGTAATGTTACCTTGAATTTATATTTATATTGATATGAAAGTTTCGATATCATCGAGCGAGAAAATAGAAGGTTTTCAACTTTTGCAGCTCCATTTTGGTGTCATAACAAAAAGAGTTACCTCCCTTTAGAAAGCGTACAATATGAATTCAATACGGCATTTTGGGATCCAATATGACTTTGGGTATTGTACGGACACGTGGTGCGATTGAAATGATTTGATTGGATCGAAGGACATAGCTGTATAATAAACATCATTATTTGATAGTATTATTAATTGTATGTTGTTCATGATTAACATGAACTTTTTATTCGCTGGAATCCAGCCATTTGTTCCATATGAGCAATATTCTCATCAGCCATCACCATTCAATATGAATGTGATACATGTACAAGTCCACGGTAATATATACATTATGGTGAAGGTGACCTGTAACACCAGTATACAAAATTATTCCGAGCGCATTGAATCCGCATCACATGATGCCGAGACAGATCAGAACGGAGTGTCGGTAAAATCAGGTGTGTTTTGTAGAGGATTCTATCAATGAGGATGCTATACTTTACACATACAAAATATGAAGTGTTGATGTGTAGAGCCTATAGCACAAAATCACAAGCAAGTTGGTAAAACTAGGCACACCGGGTCTTATTTCTGCCGCTAACGTGTTGATTTGGATGGGGGCGTCCTCTCAGTGGAAGGTGGGGGTGGGAAGGGGCCTAATGTCTCAAGCAGTATTCCAAGTTTTCCATCAATGCACTCTATTCCATACCCTAATATTTCAAGCACGTGAAATCAGACAAAAATTATTTGCGGGGAATGTGACTTCCACATTCCCAGCTGGGCATGCTAGTGGGGAACCCTCAATCCCAGGTTAATTACCATTGGTGAAGTTAACGTCCAACAAATGCAAAATTGAGCTTGGCATCCGGCCCTATGTTACTCAGTGATGTATTCCCCTACGGACCCTGTTGCCTCGACGGAGGTCTTTGCGCTCATCCAGCGCATGTTATAATAACATTTCGAATACGAATGCTGATAATTATAGTCACAGTCAAAAACAAGGTAACTACTCCGTTTATACTGTAAACTGTCACAGTTAAAAGTGACATAAAACAGCGTTAAACGAACGTTTGCAATGGGGCTTTCGTCTGTCTTTTTGATCTTAGCATGGATTTTTAATATATATATATCTAAAATAAAACACTTAAGCCAAAACGATATTTCGATGTAATATCGCGGCAGATACTGTGACCTTGAAAACATTATATGTCATATTTTAGGTGTATTAAAAATCCATGTTAAAATATACTGGAAAATCCAAAAACAGATTAAAGCCCAATTTCAAACGTCAGTCGACGCTGTTTTACGTCACTTTTGACTCTGACTTAACAATATAACATTTGGGTATTTTTTCCGCGCGAAACACGGACTTTTGTTAAGAATTGCAAAAATTCGTGTTTGACCTTTTTGTAGACCTACCCAAATCAAGGCTGTTTGCTTGTAGTAAATATCGCATCGAGAGAGAGACAATGCAGATTTTAACTGATATTCCATCAATATTATAATGGAGTTCCCTGCCGATATCCATCTGAATATAGAATCTGAATCAGTGTAATAAAGATGTCCATGGCTTACCTTTATACCATAACGTACAGTTTGCTCGAACATAAGATTGTGACAGGCCCAACAACAACAGCAACTTGAAAAGTATATACAGCATCGTTGACTCGGGATTTCAATGTCGTACGACAATCAGCCAATACTGTTCTCGTTATACAAGGGCAAATTGGAAATTGAAGCCACATTTAAAGATTTAAAGATATTGTTGACACAGGGAGCATATTGACTTCCTATATTTACACACATTATGTGTTCATCTGGAAATGCATCGCATGTAGGCCTATCGCGAAACAAGAATCTTGATTTAATCGATAGTCTCAGACAGAAATGTGGAAAATTATTTCATGCTGAAATACAATATAAATATTAACTCCATGGCGGATAATGCTAACTAATGTTACCATGCAAATAAATATAGTGAATTGCTATGGAGACGCAGCACCACTGTTATGTCACTAGATCAAGGGAATTACACCTGAATTGAGAAACAGGAAGCAATGAACCATAAATTAATTGTAAGTTTGATCTAAATGTATTTTTGTATTTCGCATGTACAACACTGGGTACTCTCCGTATGCAGGCCTATTACTGTCTATTAGCTGTATACTAGCTACAAATCGCTCTCTCTATGTGGCAACGCCGCAACGTTGCGGTTTCGTTTTGAGTCAAATCTAGGATATTATTACTTATTCAGGGTGTATGGAAATTTACGACCCTCCCTGAAACTCATATGTATGAGTTTCAGGAAGGGTCATAACTTCCATACACCCGGGGGAAAACCGTAATAACGAATTTATTATCCCTCAAGCTTTTTTTTATCTTGAAACAAAACTATTGAAAAAGATCTATCATTCAGAACTAACGGTACAACGGACACATTCAGCGAGTATTTCGGTTACGAGATTGTCCGCATTTTGCTACTTCACTACGGGAAACGCGCCACAACACAATATTCATTTATTTCGATCGATCTGCTTTGGTTGGGAAACTGACTTATTTTTGGAACAAATGACCCCGTTTTGGTAGGTTTTATGTAGGAAATTTCAGTGGAAATGATGCACTATGACTTTATTTCATTAAATTTTGACGAGTGGGCGAACGTTTTTCCATAAATATTGTGATCTTTCGCGGCAAAGACATCGTTTCCAATCGCACGTGAGTTGTTTTTTATATACCCCGAGTAGCAAGACAACATTCGGGCTGTATGGGCTTATACGACACGACCTATTAATCAATCACAATCCGGTTATTGAATACCCATTTGCTTGTGAGATAATAAACATATATATACCCCTGGTTTTAGCGAAGATGGACATATGGTAGACGATAGGAATTGCATAAAATCTTCGTTGCATGGTGAAATAATTTTGGTCAAAGAGATTGACGTGCCTTGGTTATCACAAATAAGCTGCCTGTGACTGAGTCATCATTCGTTCATTCTCAGAGTTTGCTGCCGATAAATTCCACAATGCGGAGAATGAGTCTAGATCCAAACAGAATTTTGAATAGAATATGCCGGCCGATACCGGTATACTGCATGGATATATATAAGGGAGGCAATCGATATAGTTTGACAGTCTTTCTTTAGGAAAGATTCAATCTGGTCTACATCAAATTTGATCCACTTATCAGCATCGCAAGCATATGGAGATATTTCATCGATACAGTTCTATAATAAATTTACGGATTAATAATTTAATACAGTCATATACTCTCGATCTTCTCCTGCGGAACCCAAATTCGCGAATTTTCTAGGCCAGCTGACATATTTCACACATTTGCCTATTTTGCCTATATGGCGACGTGTTTCGGCATCTTCTCAATACACCATAGAGCATCCGGTTATTTCTGTATCTTTTTGCAGTTCGGTTTGATAGAAGGTTCATTCGATAGACTCATCCATGAAATCGACCAGTTGGTATCTATCTATTCCAGTCCTTGGAAACCTATGCTGAACTTTAAACAATTCCTCCGTCCGCTTTGCATGATAGTCCATTTGAAATACATATATGGCATGCGAAATCCTCAGAGTAACGCCCAATCGAAACTTATAGGAGCGTCTTGATACATTTGTCCGTTGACGTTTCTTCAAAGTTTCTACGTACATGTGTAACTCCTTCCACACTAGCGTATCATTCTTTTTGGTTTGATTCAAATATCTGTGTGGTCGATGATTGTAGTGATGTACGATATCTGACAAGACATCTTCATAACAATATGATTTTTTATAAGTAAAGTAACTGTACAGTACATTCTTAATAGTCCTGCTAACTCTTTCCGTGTAATTTGGCTTCTTCTAATTCCGGGTGACCTAATATTTAACAAAATTCGTTTTTGAATATGCTGTATCCGAATCTGTTTGTATTTGCACTTCCTTTATCGAGTCGGAGATGTGTGATGTTGTCTTTCTTCTTTAAATATCTTATTCAATCCATTTATAATGGACTGGGTTGATTTATTCCGTAGCGGTACTATGCACAAGTATTTGGAGAAGATGTAAATAGATGTGAGAAGAAAACTGATTCCGTCGTTATATTTCGCTGTATTAGACACATCTGGAGAAGATGTAAATAGCTGTGAGAAAAAAAAATGATTTCGTCGTTATATTTGGCTGTATAAGACACATGATTCTGAACTGTGTGCCAATTATTATCTATCCCCATAGACATCAATCTACTTAAATGTAAATGTATAGCGATCAGTTTTTTGAAGACTATACGCATCTTGATCGCTCATCAATTGATTCAATTCATTTGAGGGAACATTTTACCCGCGCCTCTTCAATATAGTTGTACACTTGCACCTAAGCAAACATGTATTCACCAAAATGATCTTAGCTGGAGAAAAAAAAATCAATATAAAACTAACGAATTGTGGAATAAAAATAAATTTGTCAATCTTGACCGTCAGGTGGGTGAGAAGCCCTTAACATATGGATTTGTCCTTCAAAACAAACGAGAACAATGACATCAATTATATATATAAGGAAGAGTAGACCTAAATATATATTTTACATCTTTAACAATTATAGACTGTTTCTATCAGAACATAATTGTATATTTAATTAAGTGCAGAAGAGCATACCTTCTATTATAAATTTACTCAGTCTAACAAAAATACATAGATAATCTGTTTGGAATAGATCTCTTAGTTTCATTACTGTTGGTCTGGTATGTCTAAGCTATACACACTGTTATTAATTACCGTTATTTCGCAGTAAATGTATCTTGGAGTTTACAGTACATTCAGTCGTAAACACAATCTGTAAATTGAACTGTGATATTTCAGTTGACATCAACTGCAATGGGTATACTGCGCACACAGGTAACATAAAATTCCTGTTTTCTCTGAAAGGAGGTTGATATCTTTGCACACGAAACACTCAGTTGCAGGAAATATCCGACACCTGCGTTGTACGATACAACATTCAGAGCATTATCAGAACACGCACAGGGACGGACGCAGCGGCTAACTTTAATTTTCGGTCTATAGTACGGTTTGGTTTTGGTTTTATCCATCTTCACATTTTAAGCTAAATACTACACTAACGTTCCGTCATTTAGTGTTCGACTTGCATAAGTGAAGATGGGTTTTATCTGACGTGGAGTTGTCTCCTATTATTCGTGTAATAATTGCACCGATTCGTTCGTGGTTATTTACGAAGCTTGTGGTGATCGCATTTGTAAGGCAAAGGCCATTTCGGCCTTCCAGTGACCCACGTTGCCGCGGAACCGATAATTGTAGACTATGGTGCCACGTAATTGTATTGTTTAAAGAATATTAAAACAACGGTAATTGTAAATTACAGGGCTACCCAAATTTTACAGTTGAATGCCTGTCAATAAACGGTAATTATAAAATACGGTGCAACATTTTACAGTTCAAAGCCTGTTAAAAAACGGTAATTGTAAAATACGGTGCAACGTAATTTTACAGTTGAATGTACGGGCACCTTTTCTGCCAGTACATTTAACTGTGAATTTACGTGCAGCATTCTAAATTTGTTCAACGTTGGGCAGAAGTAAAGAAAATAGAATTCGTCCCCTATTTCATCTGTTTGACATGTCGTACAATGTATATCATTTTTCATAGTTCTTTTTCATAGTCCGGTCTAACTTAAACTATGTTTCAATAATTACATAAAGACCCATTTTGGGGAATGGCATACGCTGCTATAGCATGTTGAAATTGATCATTCATTGTTTTAAGAAAACATGCCACTCTACTCACATTTTGTTGTCCAATATATACATAATTAATACCAGTGTTACACAGTAACCACTTGATGAACTCCGTTTCCAGATTCAAGCGAGAACAGAAATTTATACGTAATAAAATATATCTTGTTTTCGTTGTCTTGGATAACCTCAAACAAAAAGCAAAAGCACGGACATAGGCCTTCGTATGAGAAGGGTATACACCTATTCAATCTGATTAAAACTCAGACTTAATAACAGCTCCTCTATCGGACATGTTGCTAATTAAGATCTGGGACAGTCTGTATCTTAAATCTGTCGCGCATGTCAGACTGGCGACCAATCACAGTCCAACTTCAACCAGCGAATAGATGCCTATCTGAGCAAATAATTATCTTCGGTGATTACTCATGGAGAGCAAGAACTTCGTCAGCCGCCTGGGTTGGATTTTTCTGTGCCTCGTTCACTACAGAAATAATCGGATAGGCACCTTTTCGCTCGTTGAAGTTGAACTGTGATTGGTCGCCAGTCTGACATGCGCGACAGATTTAAGATACAGACTCTCGCAGATCTTAATTAGTGATATGTTCGATAGAGGAGCTGTTATTAAGTCTGAGTTTTAATCAGATCGATACATGTACATATTTGACTATAAACCATATAGTTTGGCGTACTTTTGTTTGACTCCCAGTAGTTGTTTTATTTACACTATTGTAAATTTAAAATTTTCGATCTTGTCGAGTTTTATCAAACCCTCGGTTTTCACAGCCATAAAGCAGTATGGATTCAAACCTTTGGCCTAGGCGATTTGGGACCTGCCCTGAAGCTTACTACATGATACCCTTGATTCAAGCTTCACCAGAAAATGTACAGAAAAAGGCAAGATAGCCACTTTGATGACGTCGCAGTGACATCATTTTCGAAAAAGGTATTTTTGGTAGATTTTTCTGTCACTTATGTGTTTTCTTCGCAAAAGCCGCATGATAAATTAGTAAATAATACTGCGATGTGAAAACGAATAGTTTTTGCCTATTTTTCCTCCCAGAAAAGCAGAAATTTTGAAGAAAACGACGAAAACGTCACATTTCAGGTATCCCACATGACCGCCACTGGAATTGACATATCATCCTCTGCTTGAGGGGTACGCAAACAGTTTGAAAATAACCCAAATTCGACTTATATAAAAGCCTAATATACCACACAAGGTTAAAAGACAACAACAACAACAACAACAACAACAAAGCATGTATATAGTCGGCTTATTTCGAGTGTGAATCCAGTGTGTTCATTTGAAATATTCTTTTGGGCGTCCTCTAGCTTGATATACTCAGGACAATAAAAGGTGCTTGCTGTTGCGGTAAGGCTGATACTCACTTAACTATGTAATATCAGTAATATTGAACCACCACAAATCCTCACTACAGCAGCATGATGGCAAAAATGCGGCCAAAAAAATATTCAATGCGCCGGTCTTATACAGCTAGCAACAGTTATCCATTCAGATACACTTGGCGGCGAGTCTCTTGGCTTTCTATCGGCAGTTCCTCTATGCATAACTTGGTGAAACACAACAAATGTACTTCGTCATTGTAAAATGTAAATTTTAGGGAAAATAGAACAAGGTTTCCTTATTCATACCATCGTTCAGGGTCCTTGTGACATTTCAATTACAGTTTATATTTTTCACCCGCAGTTCGTGGTTTCGGTCGCCTTTCGTCATAGATTAGTTCCAGTCGCATGACATTCGTGACATGGCAAATTGCTATCTCACGTAAATTTTCTGATAAGCACAATATCCAGCAATCAATCAGTAGCCTACAGATTCTTTGAGTAGGCAATTTTCGATTCATAATCACACGCCAAACAACACAATATTCACTGGTTATAGTAAGCAAATTTGTTATTCAAGGCAAGCGCTTTCGGAGGAAAACGTATTCCCATCACGATGACGGCCATTTTGGCATGTATTTTCAGTGAAAATAGAATTCAGATTTCTTCATCCGATGTTGCTCGTATCGGTTTTCTCGTCTTTCCCTCAAAGCAAAGAGCTCTCAGTTGAACGAAGAAATCTTTGGTACAGGAATCATATATATGGGAAAATAATCCATCCACCTATCGAGCACCCTACAGAACAATACATAATCAATCGCATGGTATCACCTGAATTGGCGTTAATCTTGGCTTCTGTGCCGCGACTTCTAGTCTGCTAGACTTAACCCTCAGCAGCTTGTGGAAAGCCTTCTTGAACTCAGACAGTCGCCGATGGTAGATGATGCGGTTCAAACAAGAATTGACGAAAACTGCTATGTTTATAAATATCCTGGCATACACCAGTTCAGGCGGTATGGTGGTGCTCATTTCTTGTGGGCACAGTTCGGTTAATATGACGATGGTGAGCGGAGTTTAGGAAAACGGGAACATCCCTACCACCAGTGAAACGGTTTTAAGGGCTCTGGAATCGCGATAAAATGATGTATACGAATGTTTTTCTCCATGGTCAGCAGAATTAATCTGTCTTTGAATTTGCCGAAACTTCTGCCTTGCAGTTTTAAACATTCGACCGTACAGAATCACCAGGTCACGAAGACAAACGATCACGTGGGACAAAATGAATACCAAGTTCGCAGGCGTCAAGGAATCGGCGGCGATACACAGGATGCCTGGACTCCAACAATTCCACCCGATGAGGGTTAATATAAGACGTTGCATCCGAGAGCGTACACCCAGATTCCGATACAGCAATATACACATCTCATTCGTAGGTAAAACATTTGCGTATTTGAATGGCTTATGGATGGCGATGTACCGGTCCACCGATATCAAAACCTCGCACGACCCCACAAGTGTGCTGTAGCGGACAATACATAGGAAAAATGCGTATCCAGTTCTGGGAAGATGAATACAACGACGTGGAGAGGCAAGCACAATGCTAGCAGCAGACCGGCCAGGGCCAAGCTGACGACGAACACATTGGTGATGGATCGAAGTTCCATGAATTTGGCTACCGCTACAAGAATCAACCATTACCAAAGGTGATCACCAAGAAGATGACGGTCTCGAGAACCGCGAAAAAAGGAGAGAGGCCAGAGAGCGAGCCCAGAGTTACGTTGGTCGAGAAACTACTATTATCGGTACTTATTAAACAATGACTGAGATTAGTCTGAGAGAGGGTCACGTTCCTGCATAACGTCTCCTTCATATTAGCTGTTGTAACGATGTTCGACAATTTTTTTTTGTTCCATACTTGTGTGACAACCCTCCCAATTCGTCGGGAACAGTGATGTCTATCTCTTTTATGGATGAGAGAATAATTCCTTCTTGTGACACCGACTTTATCCCGACGCAGTGATATATAAGTTTGTCTCAGACGAGTATATATAGCCCAATTCGGAAAGGGTTTTATCTCCCTTGTTCCACTAGGGGAGTGTTGGTGCAGAGAACTTGCGGTAAGTACCAAAGGTCTTCACAATTAGTTTTAGTAATAAAATATTCTGTTTTTCTAGAAAATTAACTTAATAATGTACCCGAATACAGGATGTATCGGTTCATGTAGAAAATATTAACAGAATAGTTTTTAAAACAAATATTCAGGAATAGTTTATCAATATATTATTCAAGCTAATTGCAGGTGCCTTTGGTAAATGTGAAACCGAGGCGACTACTTCCCGGAAGCAGCTTTACGTGCCTATAACCTCGAAGAGCGGAGGTTAATAAGGGGGAGATAAGACACGGAAAGGGTTATAGTCAAGGGCCAATTTGGACAGGTCGTGGTAAATGTGTGCAATTAGATACTAACATCTTTCATATAGCGGTTCCCCGCAGTTGGTACTCATTGAACAGAATGTCTGCTGATTACCGTCGGGGGAATGAAGTGTCTAAAGGAAATTTCCTGACCGCTGGTCTCATTAACCATGTAATATAACATCAGATCACAGCCGATTCAATCCGGTTGTTTAGCCCTACCCGACGGGGGAATGGCACCCCTATCAAATTTTCTGCGCTATCTCCGGAACGACAAAAAATGGAGAGCTGAAACTCCTTGACATTATAGTTTATCATATTGGAGTGATTTTGAGCCTATTTGCATAACCCCCCGAGCAGAAGATCATGGGTAAATTCAAGATGGTTGCCGCGTGGGGTACTAGAACAGTGATGTTTTTGTCATATATTTTTTTCAAAATTTC